>ML107932.1:69307-87539 GCA_003697995.1 Taxidea taxus jeffersonii | reverse complement strand
CATCAAAATCCTTGAGGAGAACACAGGCAGCAACCTCTTCGACCTCAGCCGCAGCAACTTCTTCCTAGGAACAACGCCAAAGGCAAGGGAAGCAAGGGAAAAAATGAACTATTGGGACTTCATCAAGGTCAAAAGCTTTTGCACAGCAAAGGAAACAGTCAGCAAAACCAAAAGACAACTGACAGAATGGGAGAAGATATTTGCAAACGACATATCAGATAAAGGGCTAGTATCCAATATCTATAAAGAGTTTAGCAAACTCAACACCCAAAGAACAAATAATCCCATCAAGAAATGGGCAGAAGACATGAACAGACATTTCTGCAAAGAAGACATCCAGATGGCCAACAGACACATGAAAAAGTGCTCCACTTTTTTTCATGTGTCTGTTCAAGAAGTGCCCATCACTGGGCATCAGGGAAATACAAATCAAAACCACAATGAGATACGACCTCACACCAGTCAGAATGGCTAAAATGAACAAGTCAGGAAATGACAGACGCTGGCGAGGATGTGGAGAAAGGGGAACCCTCCTACACTGTTGGTGGGAATGCAAGCTGGTGCAACCACTCTGGAAAACAGCGTGGAGGTTCCTCAAAAAATTGAAAATAGAGCTACCTTATGACCCAGCAATTGCATTACTGGGTATTTACCCTAAAGATACAAACGTAGTGATCTGAAGGGGCATGTGCACCCGAATGTTTATAGCAGCAATGTCCACAATAGCCAAGTTATGGAAAGAACCTAGATGTCCATCAACAGATGAATGGATAAATAAGAGGTGGTATATATACACAATGGAATACTATGCAACCATCAAAAGAAATGAAATATTGCCATTTGTGATGACATGGATGGAACTAGAGGGTATTATGCTTAGTGAAATAAGTCAATCGGAGAAAGACAACTCTCATATGATCTCCCTGATATGAGGAAGTGGAGATGCAACGGGGATGGGGGTTAAGGGGGTAGGAAAAGAATAAATGAAACAAGATGGGATCGGGAAAGAAACAAACCAATAGAGACTCTTAATGTCATAAAACAAACTGAGGGGGGTGGGGGAGAGGGGTGTTGGGAGAGGGTGGTGGGGTTACATTATATGTTTAAATAAAAAAAAACAATATGGACTGCTTTCAACATTCACAGGTAGCACAGTAATGCTTTAATGACAACCACATAAGTATCATGTGTGTATAGTCTAATTTGGAAATAATGTTCAACCTGGAGATGGGAGCATTTTGCGAACTAGGCATATAGCCTTTTCCCCCATCCTTCCCCTTTGTTCTTAAAACTTTTCTTTTCTTTTTACTCCAACATACTTAAAGATTATAGCATATTCCAGTAATAATGGCAGACTTGCTATGAGCAAGATGGCTGAGGGGGGCATAGAGTAGAGGTAGGGTGGAGTCATGTGGGGGTGAGATATATATTGAGACCTGGAATTGGTGATAGAAGTAGAAATCTGAGTGGTTTTAAAAAAACCTTCTTTTAGGTAATACTTCACGTGATCGATGATTTTTTTTTTAATTCTTAAGCTTTTAAATAATATCTTAGTCCTTCCCCCCCTTATTTTAGAAGAAGATAAATAATACAACATATTTTGACCATAACTGAGGCCTGTCATCCAACAAAAGTCCTAAATCTTACCTCTACATGAAGCCTTTCTAAACTACTCCCATGATAATTTCTGCCTTTTGGGGCCATAGATCTTCTTTATATGAGTCTTCTCTCTCTCCTACTAAACTTGCGATGAGAGAGATATATACAGTGTGATTTTTCACTGTTCAGCTTGAAATGTTCCCCAAACTCAGAGAATATTTAATGCTTTTTTAAAAGAAGGTGTTTGGGGTGCCTGGATGGCCTAGTCGGTTAAGCATCTGACTCTTGGTTTGGTTCTTCAGTCATGATTTCAGGGTTGGAGCTGAGCTCAGAGTCTGCTTGAGATTCTTCCCCATCCCCTTTCTTCCTCATTTGCAGGTGCACACATACACTCACAAATAAATAAATAATATCTTTAAAAAAGTTAAAGAAGGTGCTAACATATTGATAGCATTATTATACAAGAACATTTGAAGGACATTGTGGTTTTGATATGGAAACAAGCAGATATCTACCTGTCTAGATTGGAGTGAAGGTCTTTCAGGATTTAACCCCATGGTGAGTCTACTTGGGTGACTATTCACCCCTATCAGCATCTTCAGTAAGAGCAAGGAAATAAGAAAATTGTTCAGACTTGGTTGTGTCCCATCATGAGCCCAAGCAGGGGCTAAATCAAGGATGGCACCATGGATCTCTTAGAGCATAGTAAAATATTAGTTTTTGAAATTGGATTTGACATTATTCACTTAGCCATGATGAGTTTGTAGTTCTCTGAATGTCACTTAGGCATTGACTCTTATGTCACTTAGGCATGATGAGTTTGTAGTTCTCTGAATATGATGAAGGACATATTTTTTTCAGAGTATATACCCATATTCTTTGACATAGTTACATAGTCATTTTGGAGTTGTTCTAAATGAGAGCCTTTTTCTTTTTCTTTTTTTTTTTTTTAAGATTTTATTTATTTATTTGACACAGGGAGAGATCACAAGTAGGCAGAGAGAGGGGGTGGGGAAGGAGGCTCCCCGCTGAGCAGAGAACCCGATGCGGGACTCGATCCCAGGACCCTGAGATCATGACCCAAGCCGAAGGCAGAGGCTTAACCCTCTGAGCCACCCAGGCGTCCCCCTTTTTCTTATCTTTTTTCTTTTCTTTTTTCCTCTTTCTTTCCTTCCTTCCCACCTTCCTTCCTTCCTTCCTTAAGATTTATTTGAAAGAGAGAGAGACTAAGCAGGGCAGAGGGAGAGGGACAAGCAGACTCCTGGCAGAGCATGAAGCCTGACATGTGTCTCCATCTCAGTATCCAGGGATCATGACCTGAGCTGAAGGCAGATTCTTAACTGCCTGAACCACCCAGGCATCCTGAGAGAGCCTTTTTCTATCAGCAAGCAATAACATGAAACTTTGGAGAGGGTCAAGCTATAGTTAATATTATGATGTGGTATATTGATCACATGGGATAATGAGACATAGGCCATCTCTATTCTCATTTGTATTCTTTCTAATCTTACTAATGTTTTAGATCAAATTCATTCATTATATAAATACAAATATCCACTGTGTACTGGAATCACATAACTTGGGGGCAATGTGATATAGTAGAATGAATATGAGATGGTTAGAAAATTGTTTTGTTTTGGATTCTTAACCACTTACAAACTTGGCTTTCAGTAAGTAGTTATCTACTTACCTCAGTGGACTTGAAAAAGGATCAAAAGAGCCAGCCACATGAAAGCATTTGGAAAATGGTTTTTATACAACACATATAGTAATATTATTAGACATGAGTTTGATATAACCAACAATGGACCTGTTGGTTATATTTCAAATGCTAGCAGTTGGATTAGTCATTCTTTAATGTGTGATCTGTAACTTGAGTTAGTAAAGTGCTTTATAGGTGTTTGTGTCTGCTCTTTTGCTTTTTGAGTGTGTCTATTACTTGCACCACTATGAATGATACAAAATGTTTATAAACACTTCTAAAAACCTTACCTTACCTAATCTTCTAGTTTTTATTTTGTTTTCAGTATGTTCCTTGCATACCATTCTGCTCTAACTTACCAAATTCCTTCTTTTATAGTTTTTTACTAAAATTCACCATTTTAGCTTTTTCCTTTCTCTTCCCATACAGACTTTTAGTTGGTGTGGTTTTTAGTATTTTGCAAAATTACTATCAGATACTTTGTGAGATTAACAATAGTATTGAGTTACATTTTCTACTAGTTGTTTAACCTAATATAAGGGGATGGTGACTAAATTGGTTAATAAAAATGTGAATATTTGTATTGGCTTGTACTAGAGTTTTGAAAATGTTATTAATGCTTTCCTTGCTTCCTTTTGTCAGTCTTGGCAACAACACACTAAACCAGGGTATGGATTAAAGAGTGTTAAAGGGAGAAAACTGGGGAAAAAACTGGAAGTACTAAAAACACAGAATTTTTAAAGTTTACATTTTCTATAGAATTTTTTCTAGTACCTAGAGCTGATGGGGCAGTGTGCTTGCAGTATTCATTGACAGAGCTATGTCAAGATTTAGCTGAAAGTGTTTTTAAGAAGACTGATAATTAGAAGCAGGAAATAGATCTTGCAGGCCCAGTCAAATAACCTCCAAATCAGCTTTTCATTTCATAAGTAACTTCTATTTGACTTATTATTATTTTCTTCTTTCTTTTTAAAGTCTATTTATTTTTTTGGGGGGGTAATCTCTACTTGCAACGTGGGACTCAAACTCACAAACAAGAGATCAGGAGTCGGATGTTCCTCAGACTGAGACAGCCAGGTGCCCAATTTTTTTCTATTATTGAAATAATATAATCACATTAGAAAAAGTATCCAGGAAAAGGTGAAAAAAACAATCAATCACAGTTCATCACCCTGATCTAGTTACTATTAGCATTTTGGTATATTTCTTTTTAGTCTGTTTCATTAATTTTAAAAAATTATTGTAATGTGGATATACTCTTATAGCCTGATGTTTACCATTTTAGAGTATAGCATAAGAATTTTTCCATGTCTTTATATCAAATAAGGGCATTTTGAGTAACTTGCTGCATGTGTCATCTACTTTATTTCAGTGGTTAACTCAATAAATATTAAATTCCATATATCAGGGACGCCTGGGTGGCTCAGTTGGTTAAGCGGCTGCCTTCAGCTCAGGTCATGATCCCAGCGTCCTGGGATCGAGTCCCACATCGGGCTCCTTGCTCGGCAGGGAGCCTGCTTCTCCCTCTGCCTCTGCCTGCCTCTCTGTCTGCCTGTGCTCGCTCGCTCTCTCGCTCTCTCTCTCTAACAAATAAATAAATAAAATCTTTAAAAAAAAAATTCCATATATCAAAAAGTAATTTAATTGGCAGACTTTTATTGCCTAGTAAGGATCTTAATTTCATTTTCCTAAGAGTTTGCTGTGTTTTATGATTCCTGTAATGTTTTCATTTCCACTGATAAACAGAATCTACAGATGACCATTTCCTGGAATTGAAGGGGGATGGTGGCACTGCCCACCCACAGTATATGGTTAAATGTTATGACATTGAGGATGCTTTTTAGAAAAATATACCTTGATTTATAATTTAAAAATTTTAAACTATATCTACAAGATATAATGTATTAGAATAATATAGATATTCATTCAACACATTGGTCTAAGCCACTGATGGTTAACCAAACACAGATCCATAACCATTCCATGTTCCTTGAAAATTAGTGTATTTCTAAAGTGCTTATATTGCTTTTGTTCACCTTGGTTGAATACAAAACACATGTTTGAGCAGCTTGTTGGCCAACTAGTCTGTATCTGTCCTGCCCTAAAATGGAAGTTGTTGGGTGCCTGGGTGGCTCAGTGGGTTAAGCCGCTGCCTTCGGCTCAGGTCATGATCTCAGGTCATGATCTCAGGGCCCTGGGATTGAGCCCTGCATCGGGCTCTCTGCTCAGCAGGGAGTCTGCTTCGCCTTTTCTCTCTGCCTGCCTCTCTGCCTGCTTGTGATCTCTGCCAAATAAATAAATGAAATCTTAAAAAAAAAAAAAGGAAGTTGTCAACGGCTGATTAAACCTGAGATTACAGATTTCATTCCTGGTTATTTGGCCTGCCATTTAAAGTTCTTTAATCCAAATGTGACATCTGTGACATTGTCAAGTCTCAATTTAGACAATACAATATGATACTTTCGAATTTTAGTTTGCCAACTTGGCCTTAGATTGGCAACAAATTCCATCTGTCCTTGATTATATTCTTATCTATTTTGTTACATAAGTGTAATTGGACCTTCTGTTACCTTTTTAGTAAGTGCAATTCTTGTCTTTGAGTATAGGGTTTCTTTAGTTATCTTTGATTCTTAATTTTGTATTAACTTGGCATAACCAGTCATAATTTTATCTTGTGTTCTATGATTGCAACTTTCAAAATAGGGTAACTCAAAGATTTCTGATAATTTCACACTTTTAAATTTGCACATTTTGCATCAATTTCGTTGCCTCGTTTTCTATGTTTCAATAGTAAGATTCTACCTCATTCTATTTAAAATAGGCATAAAAAATAGGCATAAAGAAATTCTCTGTTACTTTGTGCTATGGGTATTGTTAGGCTGTAAGTTCAGTTGATTTCAGCGTGATGCCACGATTGTGAGTTTTATTCCTGGTTGGGCTTATTAGCTTGGCTGCTTTTAAATATAAACTTTACAATTACGACAAGTACAGAAGCAACATGTGGATATTAGTGAGGATGAGTCAGTACAAATCAGTTAACACTGATGAAAATGATCTGTAACCATGTTCCAGAATTTTCATCCCCTTTTTAAGACCATTATGAAGGAAAATATTTTTATATTCAATATCTATAAGAACTGAATAAGTATTGTTATATTCAAAGTCTGCAGGGGCTCAGTAAGAGAAAACACCTTGCTTGTATGTTTGTTATAAAAATAAAATAAGAAATGTATACAAAACCCTTATACTATTGGCACTTAGTAAATGTTTTGTGAAGAGTAGATACTGCTGTCATTTTTATTATCATTATTTTCTCTGCTTAGTATCTCTGAGTTTCTGGGTCAGTCCTAAATAAGGCCACAGGCAAATCAAAACAGCATAGTTTGCCCCCCTAGCTGATTGGTCTGAACTCTGTTTTACCGCTCCAATCTTCTGTGCCTCTGCTTTTGGGGTCAAAGCTTTCCCTGTAACATCCTATTTTATTTGTCCAGACCTGACTTACGTCTCAGTTTCCTGATTTGTATCCCTTTCCCCATATCTTGAGCAAATTTACTTAAGTGAAATTACTGAAATCTTTCTTTCTGTAGAGGAGGAGACTTGTCCCGTTTTTTATTCAAGTGAGGTTTCCTTCAACTCATGTGGGCTACTTGAATCCACTTGTATATACACGCTGGCCCCTGATCAAGCCTGTGTTACTTCTGGACCTCACTTCACTTTCATGTCATCTAGGCGTTTGGCCAGGCTAGTTGTCTAATTTTCTCCCTTATCCCATGTGAGCCTGGTGACCCAATATATTTTAAGACAGATTTCACTTGAGATCAAGAAGCTGTGATTTTGTTATGGGATTGACATGAAACACACACACACACACACACACACTCATTAAAACATAAAATCCACTAAGGAGTTGATGAATCTGGTTAATGTGGTATAAAATATATTAATGTTAATAGACAAATTGATACTTGTTTTCTAATATCAGTTGATGAAAAGATTGTCCATATGAAAACTTGTCCATATGCCATTTTGATTAAAAAGGATTATGAGCAAAAAAAAAAAAAAAAGGGATTATGAGCTTGTCAAGAAACTTTGAAGTTTTGAGCGGCTTTCTTGATTGTCATTTTGAAATGGAAAATTTTGGTCACTCCTGAACTATGTCTACCTATGTGTTAATATGAAAATGGTTCTCTTCTGTTGGCTTCTGCTGTGGTCATGTAACGTATGCACAATGACAGCTTAGCATCTCAATTTTGATGAAGCAGCCCATAGACTGTGTGTTGGGCTAGGCCTAATCATTGGTGTCCTCTGTAATCACTCGGTATGGGACTGGCACATCTAGGTGAATTGGCAAGTGGTATTTCTCATGGCAGCTTCACTGACAGTGAGAAGGGATGGGAAGAAGAAAAATGTGTAAGGGGATCAAGGTAAATCGAGTAGCCATTGTGGTTCCCAGAAGCCCTGCACTGTCAGCTAAAAGCATCAGGACTATGGCAATAGTGCATTGTCTTATCCCAGTATCTGTACAGGAACTTCTAAACACTGGTTGATCTCTCTTTATCTAGCTTTATGTTCCTTATTAATTTTGTCTTTTCCCTTCCCCCCAAACCTGCCTTAATTTTATTGTCCTTTGCAGCACTGCTTATTGAAAAGAGCACAGACTTTAGTGTCACAAAGTTTTGAGTTCAAAATTGTAGGACAACCTCTTAAGCTTTATGAACCTTGGTTTTGTCATCTGTAAAATGGAGTTAATATCCATCTTATAGAGTTGTTAAGATTATATGAATGTTGTAAATGCCTTGCCTTTAGTATTGTTTAGGAGATGTTAGATTCTTTCTTCTTTTTTAGTTTTTCCTTTCTCCTTCCTCTTCCTACTACCTCTTTTTTTTCTCCCTCTCTCCATCTATATCTCTATAAATTTCTATTTTTCCTCTTCTAGGTAAAACTTAACAGCAAATAACCCCAATTTCTTTTCTAAGACAGGAATACTTTCCTTAAGTATATTCCTTAAGACAGGAATACTTTCCTTGGTGAGCTCTTGTTTATAAAACTCTACCTTTGGGTCACCTGGGTGGGTGGCCCAGTGGGTTAAGCCTGTGACTCTTGGTTTTTGCTGAGGTCATGATCTCATATTTGTGGGATTGAGCCCTGTGTCAAGCTGCACACCAGGCTCTGTGCTCAGTGGGGAGTCTGCTTTAGATTCTCCCTGTCCCTCTGCCCCATCCCCACCCCCTTCTCTTTCACACATGTGTCCTCTCTCATAAATAATTAAGTAAACCTTTAAAAAACAAAAGCCAAAAAAACCCCTCTATCATCATCTTGGTTTCTCTGTGAAATAGAGATAATAAGAGTACTACTAATCTCTGATAGGATTGTATGGGATTTAATTGGCATATTTATAAAGTACTCAGAATAATGCTTGGCATATAGCAGGCCTCAATGAATGTTACTTGTATTCACTAACTTGCAAAAATTTATTTATTGAGCAGAGATATAGGGAGAGGTTAGTAACTTTCAGCTATAAGATGTATAAGGTCCAGAGATTTAATGTATTATAGGGTGACTGTAGTTGATAACATTATATCCTGTAACTGAAATTTGCTGAGAGTAGAACTTGAAAGTTCTCATCAAGGGAAAAAAGGGCAAATGTGTGGTGATGAATGCCTCAATTAACTTGATGGGGGAATCCTTTGGAAGTGTGCACGTGGTGAATGACTGGGTGGCTCAGTCAGTTAAGCGTGTGCTTTCTGCTCAGGTCCTGATCTCAGGATCCTGGGATCGAGTCCCACATCAGGCTCCCTGCTCACAGGGAGTCTGCTTCTCCCTCTCCCTTTACTTGTCTTCCCAGCTTCTGCTCTCTTTCTGAAATAAATAAATAAAAATATTGGGAAAAAAAGGTGTGCTCATATATCAGATCATCACAATGTATACTTTACATATCTTATGATTTTATTTGTCAGTTGTATCTCAGTAAAGATGAATAAAAAAGAAAATAAGAGTACATTTATATTAGTATTGACCTTTATATTAACAGTTGAAGTTATCAGCATTATATTTATATGATAGAGTGGATGTCTTAGTTTGTCTTTATGAATATTTATATGATAGAATGGATGTCTTAGTTTGTCTTTATGAATACAATGAGTTATGAAAGTCAAGGTTGAGATAATTATGCTTTCTTGACTAGGTTGAATAAATTTTTTTTTTTAATCTTTGTCCTCTTTTGGTATGTATACTAATGGAATGACATTCCTTTCCTGTTTATCTTTAAGGACATGGGAATACTTATTGATTTCCAACTGCTTACCTGACAAAGTGAGCTGACAGACTTGTTAATCCTTAAACCTCTTAAATATATCTCTTGGTATATCATTAACTCAAGCACAGTTCTACTAAACTAACAGAGTATTTACTAAGACCCCAAAAGTGATTGAACACACACATACACACATTATAGCTCTAAGAAAACATCTATTTCCATATCCAATGTGAAATAATTAATAGATTTGATTGAGGTGACAGAGTTCCTTTGCTAGGTTAAATTTTTTTTTATTAATTTATCCTTCCTTTTTAGAGTCTATGAGACAAGTCATTTGACATATTTTTAAATTTATTATCATGATAAATAAAAAAATTAATTTGTGACTCTTTTTTAGACCTTGCTTAATAATTAGGTTTTTCTTGTTTATACAATACTAGCTGCTGAAACCTTTATAGTTTTGTTAGCATTCAAAAACCAGTTTCTGAGTATTTAATGGTAGCAACAGAGTCTGAAACAAACAATTCTGAAAACAAACTTCACTTTTTAAAAAAACCTGTTTAGAAAACAAACTCGACTGAACTGGTAAAATAAACACCTTTTTGTCTTTTTCACAAGTTGGTTTACTGTGAAATGGAGCAGTGTGGTGACAGATGAACTTAGAAAATCTGTGGTAGAAGTTAAGTGGGGTATTGAAGATGACTAAGACAGTCCCAGTTACTGTTTTTGACAAGCAGAATCCTCCAAATATTAGCTATTAAAAACAATTACAGAGGTAGAAATAGAGTGACATAACAGAAGATGAATATCCTTCAAAATCATCAGATTTCCTCATAGGCAAAAGCAGATACTTATATATTTGAGTTAATTTCTGTACATTCTGATGAGAACCATGCTGTCTACTTGAAAAAAGAATGCAGTAAAAGGAATTTCTGTTTCCAAAAGCAGTCATCTTCGTCATTTTTTTTTTTTTGGTACTACCAAGTAGGTTTATTTGCACATTACATAATTTCCCTTTTATAATTGAATCTTTTTTTTTTTAAGATTATTTATTTATTTATTTGACAGGCAGAGATCACAAGTAAGCAGAGAAGCAGGCAGAGAGAGAGAGGTGGAAGCAGGCTCCCTGCAGAGCAGAGAGCCCCATGCGGGGCTCCATCCCAGGACCCTGGGATCATGACCTGAGCCGAAGGCAGAGGCTTTAACCCACTGAGCCACCCAGGTGCCCCAATATAATTGAATCTTTTAAATGAACTTTGGTGATGAAAGTAATACTTTTGGGCTTTGAGTTCAGCTCTTTTCTATTCCATTGACTCACTGTGAGGTGGCAGTGGTGTAAAAGTAACCTGTGGGAAACTAACGTGGCACCTCTCCATGACTCAGTCCCATTATGTGTAAAGTGAACTAGACTTCTGCTGAGTACATTACATCTTCTTTATAAAACACCACTAAAAGTGTAGAACAAAAGCTATCGCTCCCAGCTCCAAGCTTCTTGTAAATATGGCAGAAGTTACTTAAGTATCTTTTGATATCTAAATGGGGGAATGAAAATGAATATGGGAAGACAGTACATGGCTACCATTGCTGATCATTCCAATTCAGTTTGGCTCAGATCAGTTCAATATATTTCAATTCAGTTCAGTCCCAATCATGAGTTATTGAATCCTACTAAAATCAAGTGCAATGCAGACACTTTGTTAGGCACTGGGAAATCCAAAGTGAATCAGGCATGGGTTTTGGCCTTGAGGAATTTGGTCCAGTTAAGAGAGTCTTGCAGGGATGCCTGGGTGGCTCAGTTGGTTAAGCAGCTGCCTTCGGCTCAGGTCATGATCCCAGCATCCTGGGATCAAGTCCCACATCAGGCTCCTTGCTCGGCAGGGAGTCTGCTTCTCCCTCTGCCTGCCTCTCTGTCTGCCTGTGTTCGTTCGCTCTCTCTGACAAATAAATAAATTTAAAAAATTAAAAAAAAAAATCTTAAAAAAAAAAAAAAGAGAGAGTCTTGCAGATCTGATGGCTCTCTGAAACATGCCAAAAATGGAGGATGAACACATTATGTACAAGTTATTGGAGTGGTCTACTTCTGTAGCCATTGTAATCACAATAGCTCACTTTGTAAGACAGAAAAATGACTCCTATTTTCCAAAATAGTAATGTAAACTCTTCCTAATAATGTAAGTTCCATGATCTATGTAAGCTCTCCCTAATAATCTAAGTCCCATGATCTTTCTAATTTCTTAATCTCTAACATAACTATTGGTTTATTTGCTTTTTTTCCTTATCCTCCATACTTATTCTCTCTAATCTTTTCCAATTTTCATACTCATTCCACTAAAAAAAAATCCCTCCCGTAGATTTCATCAGATATTAATTGCAAAGCTTTATTGACATCTGCTTCTCCACACATCTAAGGACAGAGTATGCACATATGCCTGCATGTTCACACATACACACATACATTTTCCTACACAGTTAGTTAATAACTAAGTCATTCAGAGAGTCCAACTTGGATCTAAGTGAGGCAGGAGGCTTCTATGGAAAGTGCCCTAAAATATTCCATTTCTGAGAATATAGTTTGGATAAAATGTTAAATCCTTTATTTAACTGCCTATCTTTTTCTTGTCTATCCACATGGATCCTGATGTTCTGTGGCTAATAGGCTGTGTTTTTTCTTAGGAGACTGATGATCTGTTTTATCTTTCGAGATCTGAAACCCAAGGCATTTTGAACATTAAAATTGGTGGAATTATAGACTTTTAGGTGTCCTGGACTTCTCCATTATCCAATCGTACTTCTGGTAGATACACCTTTCATAGTAGCTAGCTCTCTGTTATAAGGAATTGGCAGACGCAATTTCCTCTGAGAATGGGCTGTGGCATTAAGAGACTGGATTGAACTGGACTCGTTTCCTAGTTTTTAACCTTGAGTAAATTGTTTAAGCTGGTTGTACATCAACTTATCTGTAAAAGATATTAACAATATATACCTTATAGAATTCTTCTCACCTAAGGGTGCCTTTACTGACTAATGCTACTGTATTCACATTGGTAAGTATAATATACAGTGAGTGATAGATTACTTTGTAAATAGTGGTCTTTATTTTTTATTCATTTTTTCAAATATTTTATTTATTTATTTGAGAGGGAGAAACAGACTCCTGTTGAGCAGGGAGCTCGATGCAGGGCTCAATCCCAGGACCCTGAGATCCTGGGATAGCCCTAGTGCCCCAGTAGTGGTCTCTAGTGTCTTGGGTTTATGTGTTTTTTTCCTTCCTGCTCAAATGGATTTTGAATTATTTAAGAACAAAGATAGACTTTATTTCTTTTTGTCCTCTGTGAAGTGCTTAGTACATCAGTAGGCATGTCATATGTGGTTCTCAACACCAGAGGAGAAAACATAGTATACTTTTGATTATTGTTATGGAAAATTTAGTCAGTCTGTCAAAAAATATTTGATTGCGAGTGTTCAGGAAGGGTGCTCTGGGTGTGGAGGATATATAGATCTTCCTCGAATTAGGAAGGGGTTACCTCCTGATAAATCCATCATAAGTTGAAACTATCATTAAGTTGAAAATTCATTTAATATACCTAACTTACGAGCATCATAGCTTAGCCTGGACTGCCTTAAACGTGTGCAGAAGACTTACATTAGCCTAAAGTTGGGCAAAATCAACTAACAAAAAGCCTGTTTTGTAATAACATTTTGAGTATTTCATATGACTTATTGAAAGTGAAAAACAGAGTGGTCTTAAGTGTATTGGTTATTTATATTTGTTGTGGTCATGTGGCTGACTGGGAATTGCAGCTCTCTACAGCTGCCCAGCATCATGAGAGAGTATCATGCTGCATAATACTAACTTGGGAAAAGATCAAAATTCAAAATTCAAAGTACAGTTTCTTTTTTTTTTTTTAATTTTTTTTTTTTAAAGATTTTATTTATTTGTTAGAGAGAGAGTAAGCGAGCACAGGCAGACAGAGAGGCAGGCAGAGGCAGAAGCAGGCTCCCTGCCGAGCAAGGAGCCCGATGTGGCACTCGATCCCAGGACACTGGGATCATGACCCGAGCCGAAGGCAGCCGCCCAACCAACTGAGCCACCCAGGCGTCCCCAAAGTACAGTTTCTACTGAGTGTGTATGTCTTTTGACATACAATGAAATGAAAAGTTGAAAAATTGTGTCAAACCATGGTAAGTTAGGTACTCTTTGTAGATGTATGCAGGATAAGGGTTTCCACTTTGAAGGAGCTGACATTGGGTCAGCATAGAGTAAATAAACATAAAAAAAGTAATTTCAGATATTGATTAGTATTGTGCAGAATATGGAACGGTATGCCTGATAATAATTGGCCTTGGTTGGGAGGAGACATTTGAATTGAGACCTGAATGCTGACTGAGAAGTGAGCTATGAGAAGATCTGAGAGAAGAGAATTCTCAGCAAAAGCAGTTAGAAAATCCTTGAAAAATAAGCTGGCATGTTAGTTGAATGGTAGGAAGAATGATATAGTCAGGTACAACAAATAAAAAAGAGGATGGAGATAATGCCTGGAGAAGGGCAGGAGCCAGATCATTTAGGGCCTTGTAATCAAGAATAGAAATTTTGAACTTTCATTTTAGTGGGAAAGCTTTAGAGAATTTTAAGAGGAGACATGACGTGATCTGACTTACACTGTAGAAAGATAAGTGTTTGCTATGTAGAGGGCGAACTGTGTTACAGGTGTTCATGGAAGTGGGAGACCAGTGAGAAGCTGTTAATGTGTTCCAGAAAAGAGATGGAGGTAGCTTGGACTAAACAGTAGCAGGGCAGACAGTGAACAGTAGATTTGGGCTATGTTTTGGAGATAGAGCTGTTAGGACTTGCAGATAAAAGGTATGATGAAAAGAGAATTAAGTAGATTCTTGGGTTTGAAACTCAGAAGAGAAATGGATTTTTGGGGAAGGGAGATCAGTAGTTCTATTTTGGCTCTGTTGCAGTTGCTATACTTTGGATATTCTAATAAAGATGTCAAGTTGGTTGTTAAATACATGAGTTTGGATCACAGGCTAGATGTCTGGTTTGAAGACCCACTTAAGGGATTTGAAGTTGCCAAGAATGCTGGTAGAAGTAGTGGTGAAGGGGACCCTGTAGATTGTAAGTGAGATTTTAATTTAATTTAAAGTGTGACAAGGACAGCAATAAAGGATTTTGAGGGGTGGTAAGATCTGATGACATGTGCTTCTAGGACAATGGGATCTTTGGAAGAGAATGAGAAGACACAGGTTGGAAACTGCACTAGGGAACAAGAAGAAAACTCACCTGGAGGCAATGACTTATATGGGTGGAAAAAATAGCCTTTCTTGAGGGCATTTCAGTAAGAGCCATGTCCTCGGGATAGGCAGGTGAGATTTTAGGTTGAGGGTATAGGTGAGTTTTCAAGTTGGAATAAATGAATTATCAAGCACTATGTGGCAGAAGCAAATGTTCTAACTTGTAAACATGTAATAACTCACATGATACAATAATCCTATAGTATAGGCACTATTATTAGTTGTTTTTTATGAATAAGGAAATGGAGATGTTAAGCAATTTGCTTAGGGTCACACAGCTGTAAGTGACAGGGCTGGATTTGAATTTTGGTAAACTGGGTTCTAGCTGGTCTTCCAGATGTTAACACTTGCCCATATTGCTGCTGTGGACCATGATTTCCAACACACAGCTAAGGTATTTAGGAAGGAAGTAAGAGACATGGTGGGGCCAAATTAGAGTCTATACAGCATTAAAATTTTTATATTGAAGGTTAATCTGGGAAATTTGGACTTCTGATCATGACTTTAGAGTTTGATGAACTTTTTCTATATTTTAGAGCAAAAAGCAACTTGAAGATTTTAGATAGCTATTTTGCTGTGGTTTGATATTTTGCTGAGAGACAGTGGGTAGGGAGAATTTTGAGGTATCTGGTGACCCCACTGAGAGGAGACTTTGAGCTATATTCTTGTAGCATTGGCCTGCCATGTTTTTTTTTTTTAAATGATTTTTTTTAAAGATTTTATTTATTTATTAGTTAGAGAGAGAGAGTGAGCACAGGCAGAGAGGCAGAGGGAGAAGAAGGCTCCCTGCCGAGCAAGGAGCCCGATGTGGGACTCGATCCCAGGACGCTGGGATCATGACCTGAGCCGAAGGCAGCCGCTTAACCAACTGAGCCACTCAGGCGTCCTGGCCTGCCATGTTATTACTGTCTTGTAGGGAGCTTGTTTGATGTTCTTGAGCAAACATTGTATCTGCCAGTTTGTTTCTGGCCCTGAAATTCAAGCATTTTTGTAGTTCTCATCATTTGATATTGTTAAGGCAACTGCTTTTGGCTACAAAATTTGGAATAATAGTAATGACACTAAAAAAATGATAGAAATTGATTTTGATTGTAATGGTAAAAAATTTCATATTTTTTTCACAAGGATACTTGCAAAATTTTGAGCAGTATATTTTTTTCTGATGATAAAAGTATTATCATAATTTTTGAGAATTTATAAAAATTTCACTACCCTGAGAAATAAAAACATTTTATTTCTCTTATTTCTATTATATTTTAATATAATCTCATTCTTTATGTAATATAACAAGAATTGAATAATATTGCATATACAGTTTTCATCATGTGTTTTTTTTTCACTTCACATTTTCCATTTCATGAATGTTTTCCTAGGTCATTAAGTCCTTCTCTCAAATCTGATGCCTACAGACTGGGTATAACTGGTTTGTTGAGTGGACTGATTTTGGTAGCACCTAGCAAGGAACCTTTTGCTTTATGCTTCAATCAAAATTTGTTTAATTTTTCTTTCCAGCCTCTTGGGTAGGTCCTGTTACTTTCTGGTTATTTTCATCTGTAGGAGTGGTCTCATTTTCAGAAATTAAAGTACTGCCCAGTCTAAACCAAAAACATCTAATTCCATGTTCTCTTTGCATCTGGCTCAGTCCTGACCACAGACTTAATAACCTACAGTGGAAAAGGAGAACTCCCCTTTGCTTACCTTATTCTGCCTCAATTTGCTCTTTCATTTCTCCTTCCATGCTCACTCTGCCTCTTCTGGGTCTTCCAAAGAGGGGGTGGGGAGACATTTAAAGAAGAAAAGCAAAATTTCTTTTTCCTTAGTGTTCTGTGTACTTTTTTGCTTGATGCTTTTTATAGTGCTCTCTTGGCTTTCACTAGCTGGCTGTTATGTCCTCAAGTTCACTGTAGAGCCTCCTGAGGGCAGTCTTCTTGCCACGTCTGTAATGGGAGCTGCACTCTGTGCATAACATTTTGTGAATGCTCTAGCTTTTTTCCCTTCCTTACTTTCGTATCTTGTATATCTATAGCCTGTGACAGTGAATGTCCATTTACTCTGGTGGTAGTCAACATTCCTTGTCAAAATTCCTATGAAATGCTGATAGTCTGGCCACTGACTTTTTTGTCTACCTGGGCAATGAGAAATACCACATATCTGTGACTTGTCAATAGCAAAAGTGCCACTTGCTCAGTAACTGTCCTCTTTTTTTTTTTTTTTTAACTTCCTATCTTCAGTCTTTGTATATTTACACCTGGAATCCAAAGGACATGCATCAGATTTTTCTCAGAGACACTCTCACTTCTCTCTAGAAGTGGGACTATCCTCTACAACATAGACATTTTGAGATGGGACAGTCTGCATTCTGCAGAAATGCAATGCCACAGTCCCCTTCTTATAATTCCTCAGTCTCTATAAATAAAGATAACCTTGGACCACCCCCCACTTGACTTGATAGAGAAGAGGCATTTTACTTCCCTATACTTTGGAGATGAAGTGAGAAAACAGTGTTCTCTATACTTACGAATTTTTTTTTTTTTTAAGTATTTTGACCATGAATCTTTAGCCTTATCATATATAGCCTAAAGATGAGTGGTAAGAACTACTAGTTAAAGGACCAGTTTGGCCACCTCTTGGTAAATGCTGTGGGGATGTGTTTAGAAACTTTTCTTGAGGTTTTATAGTTGAAATTATGAGATACCAAGAAGTCACGTTCCTTATCTTGTTATACTTGCTAGTATTTTATTATATCAATTAGTAGTTCAAGCAACTTCATAGTGAATATTGCTGGTCAATATGGCTCCTTCATAGAGGAGCTCCAAATAATCTCCAAGGGAGTGGCAAAAAGGAGGAACTGCTTATCCTATAGGAATGGAATTTGAAGACCTGGGGCTCAGCTTTGCTTCCATTAGTAACTAGATGAGTTATGCCAGGCAAATCACATATATTCTCATGGACTTTTCTTTAAAATGAGAAAGTTAGACCAAAGAATCTTGAAGATTCCTTCTCGCTCTGAAGTTGATGTGTTTCCAAGACACTCTTTCTTTCTTTTTAAAGATTTTATTTATTTGAGAGAGACACAGAGAGCGAGTGAGAGCAAGTACAAGCAGGGGGAGGGGCAGAGGAAGAAGGAGAAGTAGACTCCTTGCTGAGCAGCGAGCCTGACGTGGGGCTCCATCCCGGGACCCTGGGATAATGACCAGAGCTGAAGGCAGTTGCTTAACTGACTGAGTTATGCAACCCAAAGGTGTTCTTTCTGTTAGGACTACACCACTTTAGGACTTGTTAACAGATTGCCCATGGAAGTGGAACTTTTGGATAGAGCCCATACCATATCATCCCATCCCATCCCATCCCATCCCATCCCATCCCATCCCATCCCA
>ML107932.1:32225-69297 GCA_003697995.1 Taxidea taxus jeffersonii | reverse complement strand
CATCCCATCCCATCCCATCCCATCCCATCCCATCCCATCCCATCCCATGCCATTCATTTATTTTTTTTCATCAGCTCACTCATTTGACAAATACTACTCTATATACATGAATCCAGTCATTGCACCAATTTCACACACAAGATAGATAATGTACCTTTTTCATTAAAGAGGGGAAAACAATCACAGTTTGAGAAACTGTAGTTAAACAAATAAGTAAAATTGTAGATGTAGATTCTCAATATAGTTCCTGGTACATAGTTGTTGCTTAACAAATATTAACAAATATTAAGGGCAATTAAACCAGTTGAACCTATCCTGAGGGGTCCATTAATTTTGTCATATTATTCCTAAATTCTTGGTGATTCTTAGTGCTTTATTAATATAACTTAATTATGTAATATCCTCATCATCATCCATTTAGCGACTTGCTCTTGTTGCAAAACTAGACCTTTTACTTATTAATGGATAATTCTTACTGGTTCTACTGTAGATGCACTTACTCATTGAAGAGCATTCTGAATTAAATTGCTTTGGTTCACAATTTCTGTTGCTTTTGTAGTTCTCTAGTGTATCTCAAACACCCAATGTACGTTCAGGTGAAGAATCTTAGGAAATATTAGGATCAATAGACAGTGAATTCATAGGAAACTCTATATTGTTTTCATATATCAAATATCCAAATTAAAAGAAGTGTTTGCATTATTGGAGGAGACTGATCAACAATATTTTTCATCACTCAACATGTCATTTCACATATGTGGGTCATTCCTACTAACTTGGCAGGCCTCAAAAGTTATAAATCCTCTTTGTCCAGATACAGATTAGACCTTACAAAACTAATGTTTTATGGTTGCTATTCTATCTATATTTAACCCTTTGTTCATTTAAATGATAGAATTAGGTATTGCTCAGAAGAGAGGTCAAATTGGATTCCCACTGGGAAGTGGGAGAGCCCTTGCCATTTCATATACATGTATAGCTGTGTTGTTGTTACTGTCTTTTATATCTACCCCATCTTTTTCCATTTCCCTTGCCATTACCTTAGTGCAGGTTTTAAGTTATTTAATGCCAGAATGCTTATAATTTGTTTTAATTAATGATGTAGATCAGTTTCACCATTCCAGAGAATAAACCTTCCTTCCAAGATGTTCTGACTATCAAATCTAGAGTAATTAAAGATTGTTTTGTTGGCTGTGGCCTTTACAGAATTCAACATGTGACAAGATGAAGGAAGCAGTATCTTTTACTTGTCCACTACATTTGCAAGGTAATACAAAGGAGCTTCACAGCTTTTCTCCCTTACAAGTTAAAAACATAGCTAGCTGGTAATTTTTCATACTTTGTTTCAAACGATAAATAGAAGAAAATTTAGTAAAATCTGTAAAGCTGTGATTGCTGATATTAATAAGTATAATCATGACTGAACAAAATTGTATCCACTTGAGAATTTTATGCCATCTTTACATGGTTTTAGTATTTTTAATTGCTTTTTTATTAATTTCAGAGGTAGAATTCAGTAATTCATTAGTTGCATATAACACCCAGTGCTCATTTCAATCAAGTGCCCTCTTTAATGCCCATCACCCAATTATCCCTTCCCCTCATCCACCTCCTCTCCAGCAATCCTCAGTTTGTTTTCTAGAGTTCAGCATCTCTTATAGTTTGTCTCTCAATTTTCATCTTTATTTTTCCTTCCCTTCTCTTATGTTCATCTGTTTTGTTTCTTAAATTCCACATGTGAGTGAAATCATATGGTATTCGTTTTTCTCTGACTGGCTTATTTTGCTTAACATAATACTCTCTAGTTCCATCTTTTTTTAAGTAGGCAGTGTGGAGCTTGAACTCACAACCCTGAGATTAAGACCTGAGCTCAGAGGTGCATGGGTGGCTCGGTCAGTTAAGTGGCTGCATTCGGCCTAGGTTATGATCCCAGGGTCTTGGGATTGAGCCTCATGTTGGGCTCCCTTCTGCTGTTCCCCCAGCTTGTGCTTGTGCACTCTCTGTCAAATAATAAATAAAATCTTAAAAAAGTAAAAAAAAAAAAAGACCTAAGCTGAGATCAAGGGTTGGATGCTTAATGTACTAAGCCATCCCAAGTGCCCCTACATGCCTTTAGTATGGTTGAATATTCATGCTTAAATTTTTTTTTTTTTTTTTTTTTTACAATTTACTGCTTTAATAACTTTTCATCACTCTCCTTAACAGTGTATCTTCTGGTACTTGAGTTTTAAAAAATTCTCTCTCTTAAGTTTTTTTAAAACTTTCATTTATCCTTACTTGTTGCCAAATCCTACTGTGCCTTTCTCATTAATGCTTCATATTGCACTTTCCTCTTACCCTGCCCCTAGTAATTAACATTGCCTTCCCTTTAGTTTTGGTCTTTACTATTTAATTTACTTTGCTACAGTTTCTTCACTAATGATGGCAATAAGTAACATTGTTATGGTTCCTTGTGGATGAGAGTGACTACTCATGTTTTCTTACTTGAGTCTTCTAATCAGTTTTTTGTTATTTCTGTTTTAAAGATGACAAGACATAGACTCTGTAAGTATCAGAGAATAATAAGTAAAAGAACAGGGACTAGAACCAGGTCTTCCAGTTTCCAGTCACATGCTCTTTTTATTATGCCCTCTGCCTTATCTGATATCCCTCTCCAATCTATTTCATTGCTATCAGATTGTTCTGTCCTAAATCATTGCTTTGAACACATCCGTACAGGTCTCTTTGCCTTCTTGCCCTTACGTATCTTAATTGTATTCTTGCCCCTATGTATCTTTATCTTTGTGATTTGGCTACTTAACACTTGCAGATTTATCAAGTTCCCAGATGCTAGGACAGATCCTGTTCTGAAATACTGAGCCATCCTGGAGCTCCACAGGCTTAGAGTTCAGGCTGACTTGTCTTTTTTATGTTTTCATTTCTTATACTCAGCCCAGGCATAAACTTTTTTTTTCTTTTTCTGAATGAATTAAATCCTTTATTACTAGAACTTCCATAGCTTGATTCCAGGAATTAAGCTTTTGGCCATGCCTTGTATCACTATTCCAATAATTTGTACTCTGTCTTGTTGCTCTGTGTGCCTTGGTTACCGCCTTTGTTTACTGCTGAGTTCATCATTGAACTTTCCCTTGAACTAACATCAACAACAGAAACAACACTTGCATTCACAGATGTTTAGCACACACTCTTGTATATAGTAATAGTCTTTTTTTATTTTATTCGTAACTGGATCACCAGTATCTGGAGCAGTGATTAATTCAGAAGAGACCTTCAGTAAGCATTTGTTGACTGACTCTTATTTTCTGTAATAAAATAAATCTTTGTGATTGAGTATCTGATACCTGCCAGTATATTTTCCCTCTTGCTGAATATATCTGTTTAGATTTCTATTTGCTGCTTGACCTCATACTCCTAATGTTTTCTCCCTACTGCTAGGCCCACTTAAGCTCACCTGCCTTTTTCATGGATTTCTTCCTATTTCATGGTGGTGCTGACACTCCCTGATTGTCAAGACCCTGTGGATCTATTTGGTCTCTAGTCCTATGCTGAACTGGATCAGATATTTACCAAGACAGATGTTTACCAATATCTTTAATAGATATTTAAAATTTATTTAAAAAATAATTTTTATGTTTGCACTACCTAGTTGTCAACCAAATATCAGCTAGATTTTTTAACAATAAAGCATGCGAGATAGTGATGTAATAGCAGTTAATGGTCTCATAGTTATCATTTTCCTTCTGATTTCTGTGCAACTGTACTTTTGTAATCGAATAATCTGTGGGGGAAGAGAGAATAAAGAGGACAATTTGGTGAAACATAATCTTTATATTACTATCCCTAGCAACAGAAAGAATAATTATATTTAAATCTTCAAAGTGAAATGTTTTAAGAGTATTGAATGATTTAGAATGTTGCTGTTATGTTGTAAAGAAAAAGAAAATGTCAAGTCAGATAGCCATGCTTTTTTTAAAAGGTGGTTGAGCTATCCAAATCAGGCCCCAAAAGCAATGCCACATTTTTATTTAAGATGGTACAAAATGATAATCTTACATATTTCAGTCAATTTGTTATATATATATCTGTTAGTTTTCTTTTAAGGTTCTTATAGAGTAGAGGTTTAATTAAACCCTTTGTAAAATGAAAACATATAATATGTTTATGCCCATTTTGTGACTGTTGATGTAACACTTTTATTAGCTTCAACAAATAGGTTTATTATGTTTGTTTTATGCATTTTGTTGATCTTATTTACCAGGACTATCAAATATTACATCTTCCCATAGGAAAATACTTCTATGAGATATTTACATTTTAATATAGTTTTAATTCCATATGTCACATTTAATGGTCATATTTATCATTATGACAAAAGAAAAAAAGGACATGGCTTGGATATATTTTTTGTTTTTTATTTATTTTTTTAAAAAATTTTTATTTATTTATTTGACAGAGAGAGAGACAGCTAGAGAGGGAGCACAAGCAGGGTGAATGGGAGAGGAAGAGAGAAGCAGGCTCCCCGCTGAGCAGGGAGCCCAATGCGATGCGGGGCTTGATCCGAGGACTCTGGGATCATGACCTGAGCTGAAGGCAGATGCTTAGCGACTTAGCCACCCAGGTGCCCTGGCATGGATATATTTTTGTATCCTATGTTATGTATGTGATTTTGTTAGTTTCTATTTCATAATTAGTTTTGAAATAGTTTGAATTAGTGTTTCTTTGTAAGACTTAGAAATTGTTACCTGTCAGAACTGATTTTATTCTCTTAGAACAAGAAGTGAGCTATGACAGTAGGCATCTGTCTGGACCACATTTTCTTCTTGTCCCTGAGGAACCTCTTTTAGAATTCTATGTGTTCAAAAGGACCAAAGATTAGATGTTGATGTTTTATTTATGTGAATAATACTGAATAGGTAGGAACAGGAGAGAAGAATTGACTAATTGTTTCCAAAAAGGGAGTAAGAAACTGGGCTTGCAGTTTATCTGTTTAAACTAGAAACAAAGATTTCTAGATACTATATGGTCAAAATAATAACATTTTGTTTATCCTTTTTGGAAGATGCCATATTAAATTTTTAAAAGAAGTTTAGGGGCACCTGGGTGGCTCAGTGGGTTAACCCTTAGAGGGTTAAGCCTCTGCCTTTGGCTCAGGTCATGATCTCAGGGTCCTGGAATAGAGCACCGCATCGGGCTCTCTGCTCTGCAGGGGGCCTGCTTCCCACCCCCCCCCCCCGCCCCACCTGCCTCTATGCCTAATTGTGATCTCTCTCTCTCTCTCTCTCTCTGTGTCAAATAAATAAATAAAAATCTTAAAAAAAAATTTAGATAGGTCAAGATTGATGTTTGGCCTGAAATATTGGGAAGCATTCCTAAAAGATTTGCCATATTAATGGTCTCAAAATGAACAAAAGAATACATTTTAAAATATTTGCAAATTAAAATTTCAAAACCATCATATAGGTCTTCCAAAATGATGGAAAGATGAATTCATGTTTATTTTAAATGTATTAATTTTCCTCATTTTGTAAATTTATGGGCATTTTTTAGCACTCTGGCAGAGTATGTATGTAACTATGTAACACTTATTTTTTTTTAAGATTTTATTTATTTATTTGACATACAGAGATCACAAGTAGGCAGAGAGGCAGAGAGAGGGGAAGGAAGCAGGCTCCCTGCAGAGCAGAGAGCCCGATGCGGGGCTCCATCCCAGGACCCTGGAATTATGACCTGAGCCCAAGGCAGAGGCTTTAACCCACTGAGCCACCCAGGCACCCCACTATGTAACACTTAATTAAATCCACAAGTAGTTTTAAGGTAGAATTTTATTTTATTATTTTTTTTTAAAAAGATTTTATTTCTTAAGTAATCTCTGTGCCCAATGTGGGGCTTGAATCCTCAACCCCACGATGAGGAGTTGCCTGCTCCAGCATCTGAGCCACCCAGGCACCTCTAAAGTATATTGTTATAATTGTTCAGTTGTATTGTCCTTGTTAATCACTTACTGTGCCTAGTTGATAAATTAAACATTATTATAGGTAGGTATGTGCAGAAAAAAAGATAGTCCACATGGGGTTTGGTACTATCCATGGTTTCAGGTACCCATTGAACATCTTGGAACTCATCCCCATGGAGAAGGAAGTCTGCAGGTGAGAAATGATGGAATGCAACCTACAAGTGAGAGATTGACCTTGGATAGGAACAGAAATGTGTATTTCACGTTAACAGTATCTAAAGCAAAGTATGAATACATTTGGGAGTGGAAAGAGACTTAAGTTTTTTTTCCATAGCTTGTATTTTCTCATTAAGGTAAGAAACAAAGGGATTCATTTAGAGTGGGGTTGGAAATGGAGGAGAAGCAGTGAAATTGTTATTTTAGATAGTGGATGAATGAACTAATAAGGGATATGGGTGAGCCGTTTGGTGATGCTTACGGCTCATTTGAGGATTGTGATCATAAATTTAAAGTGTGGACTGTGGAGGCAAGAGAGAAAAGGAAGGTAGGGAATTCAACATCTTTGAGAAGGAATAAAAAGTGAATGAACATGGTGATGCCAGAAAGGAATAAAGCAGTCTTTTTCCTTGAAAAGCTCAAAGTTTACCTGCTTAGTTAAGTGATAAATACCTAAAAGCATATACAAGTAAGCAAATGATAAATGTTGGATGATCACTTAGACAACAGGCCTTGTTTGTCAAAGGAGGAAACAAATACTTGGGGGCAACATGGGAGGTGAATTTTCGTGGCTTTAGTGGGAGGTGAGCATGACTGGGTGTTAAAGTGTGTAGCTGCCAAAAGTATGATCATTTAGCATCTCTTTGGTTTCAGTACTGTACTTTTCTAAAAATCCAGTCTTTGAATTCCTTGCCTATGGGTTCTATTTCCTGTATACTTGAGTGGTTATAGATAAGAATTTGTCTACTTTCTTCTAATGTTACTACTACTTTACAGTCATCCTTAAATGAAGTATAGTCCCATTGTAATGACTTTGAATTATCCTCATTTTCTTTTTATACACCAAATATATTGCTTGGAAATTTGTTGAAACTTAGAAATATTAATTTGTAGGTTTTTTTTAAAAGATTTTTTATTTATTTGGTTTTTTATTTTATTTGACAGACAGAGATCACAAGTAGGCAGAGAGGCAGGAAGAGAGGGAGAGAGGAGGAAGCAGGCCCCCTGCTGAGCAGAGAGCCCCATGTGGGGCTCTATCCTAGGACCCTGGGATCATAACCCAAGTGGAAGGCAGAGGCTTTAACCCACTGAGCCACCCAGGTGCCCCTGTAGTTGTTTTTGAGAGAGAAGTAGCTGTTAGGGAGTTAAGTAATAGTATTATAATAAAAAAAAAAAGGATTTTATTTATTTATTTGACAGAGAGAGATCACAAGTAGGCAGAGAGGCAGGCAGAGAGAGGGGGGAAGCAGGATCCCTGCCAAGCAGAGATCCCGATGCGGGGCTCGATCCCAGGACCCCAAGATCATGACCCCAGCGGAAGGCAGAGGCCCAACCTGCTGAGCCACCCAGGCGCCCCTATAATTTTTTTTATAGACTATTCTCTAACTCCAAATTTCTGATAGGAGGACACCCGCAATGGCTCAGTCAGTTTGGCGTCTGCCTTTGGCTTGAGTCATGATCCTGGGGTCCCAGGATCTAGTCCTATATCGGGCTCTTTGCTCAGGGGGGAGTCTGCTTCTACCCTCTTCCTCTGCTCTCCCCTCACTCCCTGCTCATGTTCTCTCTCTCTGTCATAAATAAATGATATCTTTAAAAAAAATTTAAAAAAAAAGAATTTACAGAAGAGGTTTTTGAATATTAAGCTTTCTTTGACTTGAACATGAAGGGTGGTCAGGCAGGACCTAGTTAAAAACATGCTTTACATATGAATTAAAGGGGAAAACTTATATACTAAATGAAATGTTAATTAGTGACATATTTGATAAAATGATGGGTTTTCAACTGTCCTGTTACTGTTTTGTCCACTAGTGAGTGAATTTATTATTTTTCTGATTGCATATTTTTTCTTAGGGCCTAGTTAAGAATGACCAACTCCATGTTTTCAGTCATTTCAGTGAACAGGCGGCCTTCTGTTTCAAACAGAGAAACGTCTGTTGGTAAGAAACATGCGACAATAATGTGGGTCTTTTCTTAGTTGTTTGTTTTGGAACTTTATATACACTTTTATTAAGCAGCTGCAAGGAAAAGTGTGTGTAGGTTTTTGTTTCTTAAATGTAAGGAATGTTTAAAGAACTGTGTGAAGCTTTTCAACAGTGCCTTAGTTAACTATTATGATTTTTTTTCTGCATTTCAGTTTTATTAAATGGCAACCATTTTACATAAACAATTTTTTTTTACATAGACATTATTCAAAATGTTGCAGTTATTTTGGTAAAGTTATTTTTTGGACAACTCTGTATATTTTTCTAATTAATCTTTTACTTTAAAATAGCATTTAATATTAAAGACAATTTAAAAAGTAAATTCTCAACTATAATTTTATTATAAATAGCTTTAAATTCTCCATTATATGTTTTAATGCATCCACTAAATATTTCTTTAATTTAAAAAAAAGGCTTCATGAAAATTTAATGTATATTTTCAGAATTTCTTTAACAGTGCATTTGAAAGTTGTGTCTTCTCAGAAGGGAATATATAATATTTGGAATAGTATAGGTATTGTTGAAATGTATGTAGGTATTGCTGATTTTATATTTAATTTGCCAAGAAGAACTCTTAAAATTCCACTATTTTCTTTATATTAGATTTATATAAAATTCAGTTTAGGAACATGTAAGAATTCTCATTTATTATTGAATTTATAGAAAAAATACTTGTATACTATTGACTCCATAATTTTATGTTGTTAGCTGTATCATGAAACATGATGGTAGCATTATATCACAAGGGGTAGGTGGGATTTAGGCTAAATTGTGTTATCTCAAGGGAAAGAATTTTTATGTCAATGGCCCCAAATGCTTATTGCATATTTTCCAACTGCTTTTGGTTAGTTATGTTTTTTAGTTATGAAAAAGACTAACAACTCAGATTATTTTCAGCACTACACAGGGTAGTGAAACTAGTACCTAGAGTGTATTACCCTCTCTTTTTCTTTTCTTTTTTTTTTTTTTTTAGAGAGAGAGAGAGAGCGAGCACAGGCAGAGAGGCAGGCAGAGGCAGAGGGAGAAGCAGGCTCCCTGCCGAGCAAGGAGCCCGATGTGGGACTCGATCCCAGGACGCTGGGATCATGACCTGAGCCGAAGGCAGCCGCTTAACCAACTGAGCCACCCAGGCATCCCGTATTACCCTTTCTTAATTAAAAAATACTTCTTAAAAAATTTATTTATTTATTTATTTATTTAACAGAGATCACAAGTAGGCAGAGAGGCAGGCAGGGGCAGAGAGGGGGAAGCAGGGTCCCCGCTGAGCAGAGAGCCCGATGCCATGGGGAGCTCCATCCCAGGACCCTGGGATCATGACTTGAGCTGTAGGCAGAGGCTTTAACCCACTGAGCCACCCAGGCACCCCTAAACAAAAAAAATTTTTTTTAAAGATTTTATTTATTTATTTGACAGACAGAGATCACAAGGAGGCAGAGAGTGAGGGAGAAGCAGACTCCCTGCTGAGCAGAGAGCCCCATGCGGGGCTGGATCCCAGGACCCTGGGATCATGACCTGAGCCAAAGGCAGAGGCTTAACCCACTGAGCCACCCAGGCACCCCCCTAAAAATATTTTTAAAGGACTGGAAATGCAGTAATTATTCCATGTGATGTTTTATTTTCTGATAAGACACCTGTTTTTTCGTATCTTATTTATTAATAAGGTCAGAAGGATAAGGTGATCTTTCACTATAGTTAAGTGGTTCTTCTATTTTAATGTAAGAATCTCCTAGGTACTTGAAAAATTTGTGGATTCCCGAACTCAGTCCCCTGGAAATTCAGATTTACAAATCAGCATGTTTATTTTATTTTATTTTTTTAAAGATTTTATTTATTTATTTGACAAATAGAGATCACAAGTAGACAGAGAGGCAGGCAGAGAGAGAGGAGGAAGCAGGCTTCCTGCCAAGCAGAGAGCCCGATGCGGGGCTCCATCCCAGGACCTTGGGATCATGACCAGAGCCGAAGGCAGAGGCTTTAACCCACTGAACCACCCAGGCGCCCCTAGCATGTTTAACATGCTCCTAGATGATTAGGGTGTATCTGGTCTTTTCAGAAACTTTGGCCAGCTGTCTATTCTTCGACATTAATGAGTTAATGAGTCAATGGCAATTGAGTTGCCATTAATGTTAATTCAATATTAACTTGTTTCTCATTAAATCTTCAACCCTGGTTTTAAAAGGGACTTTGCTATAAAGCTGAGGTTGTTTTTATTTTACATGAAAATATTGTAGTTATTTTAAAAGCTTTGGAAGTTAAAATAATAAGTTCTTATGTTTTAGGTTATAATATTGTACATTTGTATAGAGTTCTATAATTTAATAAGCGCTCTTACATCTTTTGCCATTTTATCTTCATACCAAGCCTGTGAGGTAGGTAAAACAGGTATTATTATCTTCATTTTATGTATTGGGAAACAGGCTAATGAAGGTTAGGTGACCTGTCCTAGATTACATAGCTAATAAGCAGCTGAGCTTGACTAGAATGTAAGTCAACTCCTAGAGCAGTGCTCTTTCCATATCACACTATATAAGCTATCTAAAATTGAAAATTAAAGAGGAGTATGTGTGTCTGCACTTATTATGTATACATATGCATCGTCAGACGTTAAGTTCTCTAATTAGAAAAGTTAGTGTACTGCTTAAAGTTTACAATATTCTTAGACAGTACATGTGTTTTATCTTGTGAATTCTCAACTGTGAGTTGGGCAGGGGCCTGGACTGTGTGTTATATATCTTTGTATTCTAATTGCCTAGCCTACTGAGTACCTAGGTGTCTAAGTGATGGATGAATGAATGACCTTTAGGCTTTTGTGTCAAGAGGGAATGTTTGAGTGTTTTTGATGTTTATTCTTGTCTTAAAATGGGAAAGGTTCATTATTGGGCTCTTGATGTTTAAATGGGGATGGCGTACATTCTTGAATCATGAACCACGTATGCAGTGCTAAATCTCACAAACAGCTGTCAAATAGTGGTTCATGAAGAAGCACAATAATCATTAGGTGGTAGTGTATTTATTTTTTGTGATGTATTATGGGATATTTTCTAGTTTTTAGGTCATGTATGCACTTTTTTCCAGTAACATATGTTATCAAGGCAGAACTAAATTTTCAGTAGAGGTAAAAAAGGGTTCCTTTTATTTTAGAAATATGTCTCCAAAACCCTTAGAGAATATCTAAAGAAAATGTTTCTAAATTGAATGAACCTTTAAATCACCATTTTAACTTTTCCTTGCTTTTCTTTCTAGAAAAAAAGTGACCCACTTCTTTTCTTCTCAAGTAGTTCTGATAGTTCAGGAAGATTTCCAGCATTCTGGTATATGTCTAATAGAGATCCTTTTGTGTTACATATAATATCTTTAGTGTCTTTCCTAAGTATATAACATCTCCTAAAAGATACAGTCACCTTTCGTTTACTAGAACCAGATTATTCCTTATGCCAGTTATTCAGAATGTCCAAATACAGTTTTTGTGGGCTGCTAGTTTTATTTGACTTTGCTTTTATCTATCTATCTATCTATCTATCTATAATTTTCTGTATATAAGAGTAGTAGAAAGAATGAATGAGTCAAATATACTTAGTCTGTTTCTCTACATATTAAAACAGTTCCATATTTGCAACTCAGTTAGCTTGGGAAAGAAGTATATTGAATCAGTAGTTCAAAAGACATTTTGGATAAACTGTGGTTTTTCATGTATTTGTATAGTTCTCCTTTTTTATATTAATACAATTGATATATGCATTTATTACTAATCCTGAAATCCCATTTCCAAAAGGTAAGTGTCTAACAAAAACCTTCTCTTAAAAAAATATTTAAGAATTTAGGAATAGAAAACACTTTAAGCACTCCTCAAGAAGACATGCTTTTGATTAATATTCTGGTTTGGTTTAGCATTTGGTGCTTCGCCAAGTGTTCTTCCCATGCACTCCAAGTTCTTTGAGTTGCTTCAGTATTTGTAGAATCATGGGAACTTGGCTTTACTGTTGTTGATAACAGTATATTGGGAACACCCTTTAATCCTTGGTGTGCTTAAACCTTCATCTGAAGCCTTTTTTTTTTCTTCCAGTATAAGAAATGTTCAGAATTTGTCTTTATAAATAAGGGAATTGAGCAAAGAATTTATTTTGAAAATTTTGTTTGTTTAGAACTCTACTAATTATTTTTGTTTCTTTTGACCCTAAAACAAGTTAATTTTCTCATATTATTCTCTAATCTTTTAGTTCTGAAAATTATAGCTTTCTACTGTTGCAGCTATTCCTTACAGATGTTTTTTCCATTCATACTATACTTTCTGACCTTTTCCAGATTTCTTTTTGACAGTTAGCTCCCTTTGTGTTCCTAGAGCTTGTTTCTGATTCCCTTTTGCAGTACCTATCATTTTATCTAGCATTTGAAAATAACATCTGAATTTGTCGAAATGTCTTATTCATCTTTGTTTCTCACCAGTATCAAACATAGGGCTTTTCAAAAAGTAGGGGCTCAATATTTATTCTTTTGAATTAAATTAATCTTTTAGTCTGGTTTCCATGAATATATTTCTATAAAAACCACTTGTTTCTAGGAGTGTCTGTAAAATCTGTACAGAAGATGGTTTTTATCCTTTGGTATCATCAACCATTTTCTGCTTTAGATTTTTTGTATGTATGTATGTATATATGTATGTATGTATTTCTCTCTCTCACTTTCTTTTTCTTCTTCTTCTTTTTACAAATTTTAAAATTTGAGTATAGTTGACGCATGATGTTACATTAATTTCAGGTGTTCAGAGTACTGTTTCAACCTCTCTATACATTATGCTGTGCTCACCACAAGTGTAGCTGCCACCTGTCACTATACAATGCTATTTCAGTACCATTGCCTATATTTCCCATGTTGTACCTTTTATTTCTGTGACTTATTCATTCTATAACTGGAAGCCTGTATCTTCCACTCCCTTTGTCTGTTTTGCCCATCCCTCCACCTCTTCCCCTCTAGCAACTATCGGTTTGTTCTCTGTATTTATAGGTCTGATTCTGCATTTTGTTTGTTTGTTCATTTGTTTTGTTTTTTGGACTCCACATACAAGTGAAAGCATATGGTATTTGTCTTTCTCAGTCTGACTTATTTCATTTGGCATAATACCCTTTAAGTTCATCCATTTTATTGCAAAGGTTTGATCCTGATTTCTTTTTTTTTTTTAAAGGTTTTATTTATTTATTTGACAGAGAGAGATCACAAGTAGGCAGAGAGGCAGGCAGAGAGAGAGGAGGAAGCAGGCTCCCTGACAAGCAGAGAGCCTGATGCGGGGCTCGATCCCAGGACCCTGGGATCATGACCTGAGCTGAAGGCAGAGGCTTTAACCCACTGAGCCACCCAGGCACCCTGATCCTGATTTCTGATGCACCATCAGAACTAAGTACCTTTGGTTCTTAATTTCTCTCTTTTTTTCTTTTAGGGGTATGATAGCATTCAAAGCTTTATTCCAAATTATCCTTTCTTTATATCTACTACCTAGTACTAGTAGTACTAGTACCTAGTGATAGTATTTGACACTATTAGCAAACTGCTATGCAAGAAAGTAGCAGCAGTTGAAGACCTTCTCCTTCTAGAATTTAAAGGATGCTGGACTCTCCTTCCCCATCACCTCAAGTAGGAGCTGAACACTCAGCCATGGGGTAAAGAAAGTTGTGAACAATGGAGGACAGCTTTAAAGTCTTGGGGCTGCAGGTTTTTACCATAACCAGGAAGAACACTTTGTTGTATGACGTTAAATCTGTTTTATTTCTGTATTACTGTTGTTACTTATTAGCAAAAGACCTTTATGTCATTTGTACACAGGAATTACAAATGGAATGCAATAAATACAGAAGTGATAAATGATGCCATTCATCCCTGTTCTTTGCTTTTGATTCCAGTAAGATTTAGAAAAATTAATTGAGGCAGAGTCACATGAGTATATATTTAAATTCCTTTAACTTCCATTAAATGCTTTTTACCTTTAGTTGTCAGAAATGTGAACTGTACCTTTCAGAAGGGCCAATTAATTATTTATAGGTGATTTTAAGAAAAACAGTATGATTTTCCTTGCCTTTTATATACCAGGCATCTTAACCTAATTCTGTCCTACTAGAAAATTTGACTTTTTATTGCTGAAGTTATTACGGTCTTTAAACAGATTTTATTTATTTATTTATTTATTTATTTATTTATTTATTTATGCTTATAGAGCATAAGAACAGCAGAGGGAGAGGGAGAAGCAAGCCCTCCACTGAGCAGGGAGCTTAATGCGGGGCTCAAAACCAGGACTCTGGGATCATGACCTGAGCCAAAGGCAGATGCCCTGAAGTTACTGCAATTTTTATGAAGGATATTTCCACATCACAGATAAAATCCTTGCTGGGGTCATGTGACTTGAGATATTACTTCATCTCTCCAAGTTTCTGTATCCTTAGTAGGAGGTACCCAGTTCAGGCTTGTTATAGGACCTTCTTCTTTTTCTAGCCTGGATTAATTTTCCCATTTATTGGCTCCAGTGATGCCTCCAAGATTTTTATTTCTATATCTTTGCATTCCTCTTGTTCAGAGTAGGTGACAATTAAGTCATCCTATGACTTCTAAGTTCCCCTGACACCCTCGTATGGACCCTTTGCTCTTTATCAGACCTAGAATTAGGACAGAGTCTGGCTGCCTTTGCAGTCCAAGGACTCAGCATTCCTTATTGCCCTATCCTGCTTTGTATGTTGCCATAGGCTGTTCCGGATTCAGGGCACCGAATCCAAGCCTGTGTATTGGTGAATATGCATATGTAATTAATCCTCTTGACAACCACTGGAGGTGTAGGTACCTTTATCCTTATTTTAGAGACAAGGACACTGAGGCACAGGGAGATTCGAGTACTTGCGCAGGGACACTGAACTGTGGAGTGACAGAACCAGGATTCAATTTTGATTATTTAATTTGACACGAGGGTCCATGTTCTTCACTACCTCGCTATGCTTACACTGTGTACAAAGCTCATGTCTTCTTTGGTGCACACACATTGACTCTTCTAGATTTTCTATGGCTTTTCCTTACGTGTTGAATAGAGAATTTAGTGCAGGTCAACATCTGATTTTGATAGGATGTTTCCTAAGAGAGTCACCTAAGATAATTAAAGACCAAATTACCTTTTCAGATAACGGTCTCCATGATTGGAGGGTTTCCTTCTACGCTGACTTTCAAGTGCTTATCTTTGTTGGCCCCATGTAATTGAAGTGCCTCATCTGGAGCTAATGAAGCCAAGATGCCCACCAATTTTTTGTTCTAAGGAACGTGGATTATATACAGGAAATGTGCAATATGAGAAATGTTAATTTCTTTTTTTTAAAGATTTTATTTATTTATTTATTTATTTATTTATTTATTTGATAGAGATCACAAGTAGGCAGAGAGGCAGAGAGAGAGAGGAGGAAGCAGGCTGTCCGCAGAGCAGAGAGCCCGATGCGGGGCTCGATCCCAGGACCCTGGGATCATGACCCGAGCCGAAGGCAGCGGCTCTAACCCACTGAGCCACCCAGGTGCCCGAAATGTTTATTTCTTATAACTTTTGTTATTATACATATGTATTACAGAATCTCTTGAAAATACAAGGAATAAAGGAAGGTTAGAAAGTGTCTGGGGACGCCTGGGTGGCTCAGTTGGTTAAGCCACTGCCTTCGGCTCAGGTCGTGATCCCAGCGTCCTGGGATCCAGTCCCACATCTGGCTCCTTGCTCAGCAGGGAGCCTGCTTCTCCCTCTGCCTATGCCTGCCACTCTGTCTGCCTGTGCTCGCTCCCACTCTCTCCAACAAATAAATAAATAAAATCTTTAAAAAAAAGAAAGTGTCTGTGTTGCATCCCAGAGAATACTACTTTATTTATTTATTTGTTTGTTTGTTTGTTTATTTATTTATTTATTTGTCAGAGAGAGAGCAGGAGCGAGCACAGGCAGAAAGAGTGGCAGGCAGAGGCAGAGGGAGAAGCAGGCTCCCTGCTGAGCAAGGAGCCTGATGTGGGACTCCATCCCAGGATGCTGGGATCATGACCTGAGCTGAAGGCAGCTGCTTAACCAACTGAGCCACCCAGGCGTCCTGAGAATACTACTTTTTGATAAGTATTTTAGACAAACACACATGTATGTGCCATATATATCGTTTACATTTTTTTTTTTACTCAGGGTAATTAAGTAGATATATAAATATAGCAGATATGTTTTATCCTGTTCTTTTTTTTTAAAGATTTATTTATTCATTTATTTGACACAGAGAGAGATCACAAGTAGGCAGAGAGGCGGGGGGAGAGGTGGGAGTGGGGAAACAGGGTCCCTGCTGAGCAGAGAGCCCAGTGTGGTGCTCGATCCTGGGACCGTGAGATCATGACCAGAGCCAAAGACAGAGGTTTAACCCACTGAGCCACCCAGGTACCCCCATCCTGTTCTTTTTAAAGAAAGTTATTTCCATTTATGTAGATAATGTGTTAAATGGATTTGATAGTTTCTTATTTGGTTGTGTCATGACTAGACCAAATTTTCCCATTTTAGTTTTTATGACATGTGTCTTCCCATTCCGTATATTCCCTAGTTCCTTAGGACAATAATCTTGGATTCTCTTTTGTCACATTTCACCTCTAATCTATGAACTAATTCTGTTGGATTTACCTTCTAAAATACACAGTATTCAAACAATTTCTCATTACCTCCACTGTTGCTACTCTGGTCCATTTCACTGCCATCTCTTGCTTAAATTATCATAGTATGTTTTTAATTTATCTCCCTGCTTCCTACCCTTTATAGTTCTCTATACAGTGAAACTTTTAAAATAGAGTTGGATCATGTCACTCTCCTGGTCAAAATCCTACTAAAGCTTCCTGTCTTACTGAGGGTAAAACCCAAAATCTCTATGATTGTTTACAGGGTTCTATATGATGTAGTCTCTATAGATTTATTGAACTCCTACTCTCTCCTTTCACTCTCTTATTCTGTTCCTGCCCCATTGGCTTTCAGACTGTCCTTGTAGCCCCCCAGGAACACTCAGCTTGAGGGCCTGTTGTTTGGGAAAATGGTAGTCTCCAAGTGCAATACCAGGCCATCTATCACAGAAAGGCTCACAGGGCCAATTAAGATGCTCAAATATATGGTTTATTAAGTCAATTTTATTTATTTATTTTTTTAAGAGAGGGAAGGGGAGAGAGAGAGAGAGAGAGAGAGTGGGGGAGGGGCAGAGGGAGATGCAGAGAGAGAATCTTAAGCAGGCTCTATGCCTAGCATAGAATCTGACATGGCGCTTGATCTCACAACCCTGAGACCATGACCTGAGTCGAAATCAAGAGTCAGATGCTTGGGGCTCCTGAGTGGCTCAGTTGTTAAGCGTCTGCCTTCAGCTCAGGTCATGATCCCAGGGTCCTGGGATTGAGCCCTACCTTGTACTCCCTGCTCGGCGGGAAGCCTACTTTTCCCTCTCCCACTCCCCTTTCTTGCTGTGTCTCTCTCTGTCAAATAAATAAATAAAATCTTAAAAAAAAAAGACTCTTAACTGACTGAGCCACCCAGGCACAATCTGTTTATTAAATCAATTTAAAACACACTGTGAGAAGGGAGGGGGGAAAATGGCATAAAGTTAATATACTTATAATAGGGCACAAGTGAGTGAAGGACTTCATTCCCTGAATCTTGGGGTACACAGTTTTCATGTCTTTTCTCTGTCTGCCTTAATGGGAGAGAAGACCAGAAAACCAGAATTGAGGTGAGTGAGAGGCCCAGTCAGATAGCAGATGCTCTTGTAATGCCGGTGATGTATACTTGGTCTATCAAAAAGGCACTGAGGCAAGCATGCCTGGACTTAGCTATAGCTGACCACTTATCCTGCTGAGCAACCATGGGTTTACCTGTGTTTCTTGGGGAGAGAATATGTAGGATAACTGAATTAAGACCTCATGTATATGTAGAGTGCCTCATATGTCTCATGTTTATTTATAGTTCATAGATAGTTAATGCACCAGTATCTGATTATATTTCGAGCCTCTTGAATATTAGGGCCTGTTGCATGTTTAGTGCCTCATAAATATAGGTGTCTTGGTCCTTCTATTCCTTTCTCTGCTTAGGGATACATGCTCTACTTGTTAGCTACTTCTGTCTATATGTTTAACATGAATTTTGCCTATGTCTCACGAGCTCCTTACTACTATTCTATGTGTAATACTTCTTGTTTTTTATTTTTATCTATTTATTTTTTTGACAGAGATCACAAGTAGGCAGAGAGGCAGGCAGAGAGAGAGAGAGAGAGAGAGAGAGGAGGAAGCAGGCTCCCTGCTGAGCAGAGAGCCCGATTCGGGGCTCCATCCCAGGACCACGGGATCATGACTGGAGCCGAAGGCAGAGACTTTAACCCACTGAGCCACCCAGGTGCGCTCTATGCGTAATACTTCTTAACACATTTATTCAACTTCTTTTTTTTTTTTTTTTTAAAGATTTATTTATTTATTTAAAGAGAGAATGTGAGCAAGTAGGGGTAGGGAAAGAGGGAGAGGAAGAGATAATTTTAAGCACGCTCCATGTTGATGTGGGGCTCGATCCCACAACCCTGAGATCACGACCTAAGCCAGAACAAGAGTCAGGATACTTAACTGACTGCACCACATAGGAACTCCTATTTATTCAACTTCTGTAGCAAAGTAGTCTCAAGACAAGTGCATGTTATAAGACCTATATGCTTGCTGTCCTCTCTTTTGTCTATAATGCTGTTCCTCCAAATATCTGCATGACTTCCTCTCTTTCTTCAAGCCTTTGCTTACATTTTATCTCAAAAATCATCTCACAGATTAGGCCTTTCTGACCACCCTATATAAAATAGCAGCCTGCTTGCTCCCTCAACCCTGACCTTTTTCTGCTTTAATTTTCTCTATTGCATTTATCACCATTGCACATAGTATATACTTTCTTCTTCTAGATCCAAGCTACTTGAAGCCAGGCATTTCATCTGTCATATTCAGTGCTCTTTCTCTAGTGCTTGGTAATCTAGCACCTGTTCAGTAGGTATCTGTTTAATGAACAAATAAATGAGGAGCCAAATGAATCCTTGAGGAGTCACTTAAAATAATGGGTTTCTTTTTCTTCATTAAAAGTAGTGTAGGGATAAGGAAAGGTTTTACAAATGCCATGAAGCTACAAGCCTGGTTATAAAGGAACATTTTTATAATATGAGATAAGACTATGTATTAAATACCTTTCTTAAAGTTTACTTGAGAATAGAAGAATGATTAACTTTAGTCACCATTTTGAAACTGTGGTTCCCCATACTAAATCAAAGAATAATATTTACAATAGTTACTATGTATTGTGATAAGTATTTATGGAATTTATGCTCTTTCCAAAACAAGCACAAGGAGTGGATGTGAGGATTAAAGATTTCCTATATGGGAAAAAAGATTCACTCAAGAAGCCAGAAAGGGTAATGTATGATAAGAGACAGTTTTGCATAAAATGAATCATAGAGGATAAATGCTTAGAGAAGGAAAAGGTCAATGTGAATAGACATAGTCTCCTGAATAGACTCGGGAGAATGGATTGGATTTGTAGAAAGGGGAAGTACGTATCTAACAGGTAAGGAAAAAAGATGCTGAAGTCTTGTGTAACATGAATTTAAGGACTTTGGCTTTTTTCTCTCTAATCCTGTTAATGGTGAGTCATTGGAGTTTTTGAAATAAGGGAGTAACATGATCAGATAAATGTTATAGAAATTCAGTAATGCGTGTTCTGTGGAGAATGCAGAAGGGGAGAGATAATGGCTCCAGCAAGAATAGAATTAAGGAAAATAGAGAAGACTGTTGTAGTAATTCAAGAGAGTTGGTTTTCTGAACTCAATGAGAGTCATTGGGATTCATTTTGGTTAGTCTTTGTTAGTATTATTTATGCAATTTATTACTTTCTTCTTTTGGCCACTAATAACTTTAATACAGGTCTCTGGTGTTACATGTATCACATAGTATTTCAATTGTTTATTTTTGTGCAACTGTCCTCTACTACTTTATAATCATCTTGTGCCCCGGGCATCTAACTAGTACTCAGAAAATAGAGGACAAATACATGAGTTAAATGAAATCTTAAGCTGTTTGGTTAGCATAGGATGCATTTAAGCTGTTTTCTTTCTTAAATTTAGCTCTCAGAGTGAAGATTCTCGTCTTAAATTGGGGGATAGTCAATGGCTATTCACATAAATATATTAAAGTAGTTTGGGTGATTGGCAGAAAATTAAAAAAATAACAAAAAGCAAACAAAAAACTTTGCAGCTTGATAAGGCATATTTGCCAACATTTCAACTCTGTCACATATGTCTTTTTGCTTTCTTTCTCTTATAGTTCATTTATGTATAATTCCACTTTAACTTGCTTGTGATAATGAGATGAAAGTCTTTATAGAGAAAGTGCTAAAATAAGCAAAACATAAGATCTGATGTTTAAATATAATGGAATAAAGGTAGGTATCCTGCATAGAGGAAATAATTTTTTAGTGTTTTATCTTGTTTTGTCTTATTCTGTCAGAAAGGGTTCTTTGATGGCTCTGACTTATATCATGCATAACCCTTTGGCATAGCAGTTTGGTAAACCCTTCTGATTTCAGAGCAGAGATTAGAGTCATTGCCTATGAGAAGTCTGAAAGGATAGACTACATGTCTATATTATAAGTACAAAATACGTATCTATTTATTTAGGCTCTTTAAGTACCTTCTAATGATCTCATTTAGCCTCACTATAACTCGAGTAGATAGGCAGACTGGATACTGCTTGTTTCTGTTTGACGGATGAGGACACATGGTACTATCTCGCATCAGCACTCTATTTTTCTTTACTATTTTTTAAAATAGCTCTGTGCATGATCTCTTTAAAAGAACTACTCTGTGAACTATCATTTGATGCTAAAGATGGCCACTTTAAACTGAGATTCAATGCCTTTTCTTGTTATGATGGTTTTTAAAATGTAGAATATAAATTTTCAGAACACTCGAAAGTACATATTTTGAATAGTGTGTACAATGTTGTTGGCATCATAGATAATAGAATTTGTCAGTTGCTTTGAGTTTACAGCTAAATTTCAGTGCAAGAATCCTTTTTAGTCATTAATTTGACTTGTGGTTACATAAAAACCCTTTGGGATACAATTTAAAAGCCTGGCTAAGAGTATTGTGTTAGATTTCTGTGGGTGGCTGTGGTTGACTGTGGTTGAGGCAAAATTTTATGTCATACTCCCAAACTGAGAATTTGTTCCTCACTTCATCTATCGTTGTGTTAAGTCTGTAAGCTCAGTACTTAGCTATTTATATTTTTGTGGACAGTCCTTGCCATTAGATTATTTTTGCCACCACTCAAGTTGCTGTGGCCATCTGTGAGAGGCAGGGCTCCCTAACAGCCTGTAGATCCCAAATGTTAATTTGCCATCTTTGGGGGTAACTGATAAAGATACAGATTCCAAAGCCCCATGCTAAGGGTCAGTTTAGTAGATCTGCAGTGATCATCTGCCCAGGAACACAAATTTCACCATTTAGCAAATATTTGAGTACCTACAGAATGTGCCGGGAACTGTACTAGGTGATAGAGATATGTCAGTATTTTGTTTCCTTTTTCCTTCCTTTCTTCCTTCCTCCCTCCCTCCCTCCCTCCCTTTCTTTCTTTTTTAGATTTATTTATTTGAGAGAGGGGGAGTGCACGTGCACACACATGTGATGGGGGAAGGGGCAAAGGGAGAGAATCTTTAGGCAGACTCCCCACTGAGTGCTGAGTGCAAAGCCTGCTAATGGGGCTCAATTCCACAATCCAGAGATCATGGCCTGAGTGGAAACCAAGAGTGCTCAACCAACTGAGCCACCCAGAAACCCCCAGTATTTTCTTTCTTGAAGTCTTCTTGCCACAGTTTGTGTATGCATGTGAGTGTAAGGATCACAGATAGGAAAAAGGAAATGACATAAAAAATAAGTTAATTACATGGTATAGTAGAGTGTTCAGTACTCTGGAAAGAATAGAATTGGTTAAGTGAATTAGCAGTGTCTGGAGTGGTGTGTATGGCTAGGGATGGGAGATGGAGGTGGGAGTGAGATTTTATTAGTCCTCAGTGTTATTCTGATATGTGTTTGACCACATTTTGCAGAGCACTGTTATAGACAGTATAATTTAAAAGGGTAATTTAATATGATTTTCTATGAATTGTGGTTCTTCACATTAAAAAATAATCTTATTATTAAGCACAAATTGTGAATTATAAAGAACTAGAGCATAAGTTGTTAACAGTTAGAGGCCATAGAATTCACCCAACTGAGTGTATATAGTTCAGTAAACTTTGGTAAATTCATGCAGTTGTGTAACCATTATCACAATCCAATTTTAAAATACTTCCATAACCCCACTTTGTGCCTGTTTATAGTCATTCCTTCCTCTTACCTCTACTCCCAGGTAATCACTGATCTGCTTTCTGTATCTCTAGTTTTGCCTCTTCTAGAAATTTTCTAAAAAATATTTTATTAATTTATTTATTCAAGATAGAGCGAGTGAGCAAACAGATTTTGTGTTGAGTGCAGAGCCTGATGCCAGGCCTGGTCTAGAGATCCTGAGATCATGAACTGAGCTAAAACCAAGAATTGACTGCTTAATTAGCTGAGTCACCCAAGTGCCCCTGGAAATTTTTTTTTTTTTCTAAGATTTTATTTATTTCTTTGTTAGAGAGAGAGAGCGAGCACAGGTAGACAGAGTGGCAGGCAGAGGCAGAGGGAGAAGCAGGCTCCCTGCCGAGCAAGGAGCCCGATGTGGGACTCGATCCCAGGACGCTGGGATCATGACCTGAGCCGAAGGCCTCCGCCCAACCAACTGAGCCACCCAGGCGTCCCCCTGGAAATTTTTTTATGAAGAGAATCACAATATTTGTTTCTATTTATTTAACTTATTTTTTGTTTATTTAGATTTATTTGTTTTGAGAGAGAGAGAGAGGGTGTGGGCGTGAGAGGAGGAGTAGAGGGTGAGAGAGTCTTTTTTTTTTATATATATATTTTATTTATTTATTTGACAGACAGAGATCACAAGTAGTCAGAGAGGCAGGCAGAGAGAGAGGAGGAAGCAGGCCCCATGCAGAGCAAAGAGCTCGATGCGGGGCTCGATCCCAGGACCCTGGGGTCATGACCTGAGCCGAAGGCAGAGGCTTTAACCCACTGAGCCACCCAGGCGCCCGGGTGAGAGAGTCTTAAGCAGACTCTGTGCTGAGCACAGAGCTCAACATGGGGCTTGATCTCATGACCCTGAGATCACAACCTGAGCTGAAACCACAAGTTGGATGCTTAATGAACTGTGCCTCCTAGGTGCCTCAATATTTTTCTTTTGAGAATGATGTTTTCACTTAGTTATAGTTTTAAGGGTCACTCACATTGTTATATGTATTAGTAATTCATTCCTTTTTATTGCAGAGTAGTATTGCTTTGTATGGCTATACTGGATTTTATTTGCCAGTTGGTAGGTATTTGAATTGTTCTTAGTTTTTAGCTATTTTGAATAATGTTGCTGTGAATATTTCCATTGTCTTTGTGTGGACATATGCATTCATTTCCTGGGTAGATAACAAAGGAGTGGAATTATTGGATCTAGGGTGATTATATATTTAACTTTATTTTTATTTTTATTCTTATTCATTTGACAGAGAGAGAGAGATCACAAGTAGGCAGAAAGGCAGTCAGGGCAGGAGGTGGTGGAGCAGGCCCCTTGCTGAGCAGAGAGCCTGATGTGGGGCTCGAGCCCAGGACCCTGAGACCACAACCCCGGCTAAAGGCAGAGACTCAACTCACTGAGCCACCCAGGTGCCCCTATATGTTTAACTTTTTAAGATATTGTCAGTTTTCCAGAGTAGCTGTACCATTAAATATTCTTACCAGCGGTATTTGATGATTCCTGTTGCCTCACATCCTTGCCAGCACTTGGTCTTGTAGGTATCTATTTGTGGTTTGGTTTTAATTTGTGTTTCCCTAATACCAAGGATGTCAAGCATCTTTTCCTATGTTTATTGACCATTTGTATTTCTTCTCTGGAGAAATATTTATTCATATTCTTTGCCCATTTTTATTTTATTTATTTATTCACTCATTCATTTTTTAAAAAGATTTTATTTATTTATTTATTTGAGAGAAGAGAAAGAGATAGAGAACGAGCAGGGTGGGGGCCAGAGGGGTAGAGGGAAGGGTGACATGGTAGAAGCAGACTCCATGCTGAGCAGGAAGCCTGATGATGTGGGGCTCAAACCCAGGACCCTAAGATCATGACCTGAGCTGAAGGCAGATGTGTAACTAAATAGCCACCCAGGCACCCTCTTTGCCCATTTTAATTTTATTTATTTCATTATTTATTTTATTTTTTAAAAATGATTTTCTTTATTTATTTGAGAGGGAGAGTGAGAAAGAGAGCATGGGAAGGGGGAAGGTCGGGGGGGGGGGAAGCAGACTCCCTGCTGAGCAGGGAGCCCAATGCAGGACTCAGTTCTGCAGAAGGCAGTCGCTTAACCAACTGAGCCACGCAGGTGCCCATCTTTACCCATTTTTAAATTAGATTATATATCCATTATGAGTTGTAAAGTTCTTTTTATAATCTGGATGTTAGATGCTTATCTGATATATGATTTACAAATATTTTCTCCAGTTCTGTAGGTTATCTTTTTACCTTTTTGGTAATGTCCTTTGATGTACAAAATTTAAAAATTTTGATCAAGTGCAGTCTATTGATTTCTTCCTTTGTTGCTTGTGCGATATCTAAGAATCCATTGCCAAATCCAGGGTCATGAAGATTACCCCTATGTGTTTATTATCCATTCATATATCATTGCAAAGGATACATTTTCTAGAAAAGGAAAAAAAGAAACAGGTATGATTAGGCAATATGGACAGTAATTCCTACTTTTCAATTATGGTGACAGTAAACTAGGATCCCTTTCTCCTTGGCATTGGACCCCTCCATGATTCGGCGCTTGGGTTGAAAATTTTTCTTAGGATTCCCCCAATTTATTTCTTGCAGTTAACCAACTTTTAGGATAATTTCAGTAGTCAAAATAGATTGGAGTTAAATACTTCTTAGGCAGCACGGTCTAAGCATATCAGCTCTAATGACTTTTTTTTTTGAAGAAGCAAGTAACTTCCTATATAGGCTGTTTTATCTACATGAGGAGAGGTCTTAAAATGTCCTCTGTTCTTCTGTGCCAGACTTTCTTGTTTATATTTGCTAGTGAAATAGAATGATTATTTATGTAGACTGAAATTATTTAATTTTTTCTTTGATATTCTATTTTCTATCATTAGAAGTTTATTTGATGTGGAGGAAAAATATATCATATCTTGTTGTATCATATTGTATCATATTACACACCCCCATGGTAGGCAGAATAATAGCTTCCCCAAATATCCAAGTCCTAACTTCAGAACCTGTGAATAAGTTGCATAACATGGCAAAGGATAATTAAGGCAGCAGATGGAATATTAAGGTAACTAATCAGCTGATCTTAAAACAGGGAGGTGAACCTGTATTATCTGAGTAGGACCAATGTAATCACAAGAATCCTTAAATGGAGAAGAGGGAAGCAGAAGAGGAGGTCAGAGTGATGTGAAAATAACTGTTTAGTGACTTTAAAGATGTAGGAAGAGGGCTTTGAGTCAAGGAATATGGGTGGCCTTCAGAAACTCAAAAGGTCAAGGAAATTGGTTCTCCTCTAGAGCCTCCAGAAAGGAATGCAGCTCTGTCGGTACTTAGATTTTAGCTCAGTGAGACACATTTTGGATTTCTTTTTTTTTTTTTTTTAAGATTTTATTTATTTATTTGACAGACAGAGATTACAAGTAGACAGAGAGGCAGGCAGAAAGAGGAAGGGAAGCAGGCTCCCTGCCAAGCAGAGAGCCAGATGTGGGGCTCGATCCCAGGACCCTGGGATCATGACCTGAGCCAAAGGCAGAGGCTTTAACCCACTGAGCCACCCAGGCGCCCCACATTTAGGATTTCTGACCTACAAAACTATAAGACTATAAATTTGTGTTACTTTAAGCCACAGAATTTGTGGTAATTTGTTACATCACCAATAAGAACAAATATACCCCCTATTAGTTGACTCTAGGATAATGACTTTGCAGCTATATGGCAAAAATGTATCACCTTTCCAATTTTATTATTTTTATCATATCAACCCTTGCTTATTGTGTTTATTAATTGGAAACAAAAATGTTCTCATTATCTTACTCATACTTAACTAGGAGGCCTCAATGACATTCTAAATATAGTGAGTAAGCACAAGTTCCCCCAAACTAGGAGCAAATTATAGAAGTAACCTGTTCCTCAACTAGGATAAGTTTCTAGTTTTGAGATCTTGGGCAAATCTCTTAGACTCTCCTGGCTTGAATTTTCTTCTCTGTAAAATGAAGGAGTTAGAATAAACAATCTTTCAGGTTCTCTCAAATTCTGTAATATGATAATTTGGTGCACATGTGTATGTATGTGTCTATCCATACAGTTGCTCTATTCTTTTACCATTTTAATTTATGATTCAAGGGAAAGTATTGTCTCTCCCTTAGGGATATAAAAATTTAAAGTTTTGCTTAGTAGGATGAGTTATTGAATTGTTCATTTATTTAATTATTTTTATTGAGTATCGACTATTGCTTTGTATTGAAGATAAAATATGAAGACCTTTTCTGCTCTTGGGGATCTCATGGTATCATGGAGAAAAGTTACAGCTAGACAGTTAGCTCTGCTAAAAGTGCTATGGAAACACGGAGAAAAGGGCCTTAACTCTTAAGATTGACCTCCTAGAGGAAATGATGCTGGTCAAGAAGGGAGTGGGTAGGATGGGTACCTAAGGATGGGCATTTCAAGCAGAAGACAGAACATCTCTAAAGCAATGGAGAAAGAGAGCCTAAACCATCGGAGAGTGGAAATAAATGGGTTGGGGATCCTTTTTTTTTTTTTTTTTCCATTGAAGTATAGTTGACATACACTATTACAGTAGTTTCAGGCATACTGCATGGTGATTGAACAACTCTATACACTATGCAGTGCTCACCATGAGTGTATTACTGTCTGTCAATATACAGAGTTATTACAGTGTCATTGACTGTATTGCCTCTGAGGGACTTTTCACCCCCATGACTTATTTATTTTATACATGGAACTTTATACCTCTTAACCCCTTAAGCTATTTTGCCCATCCCTCACACCCCACCCTGGTGTGGTGCTATTAAGATATTTTAAATAGGAAAATTGAGCATTTGCACTGAGGATTTGAAAAGGCAGTCATGTAAAAGACAGTTTAAAGTGTGTAAAAGGCATAGACCAGGAAGATGGCCTGACTGGGGGCAGTGAGAAGACTGTTGCTATCGTCCAGGTGAGAAATGACATTCACCTGAACAAGACAAGTACAGTTAAAATAGAGATGATGGTTTCAAAGACTTTACGCAGACAAAATGAACAGAATTTCATAATGGATTAGATGTGAAGTAGGCGTGAGAAGGAAGGAATCTAGGATGACTCTGGCATTTCTCACTAATAGAAGTAGAGGTTAGTGTCAGAAGAGCAAAGGTGTGGTGAAGACAGTATGAATAGTATTGGTCATGTTGAGTTTGAGGTGCCTATAGGACATCTGGGTAACTTGATGGGCCTAGAACTCAGGAAAGAGATTGAGACAGCGGTAAAGATTCAGGAGCTATAACTCCATGTAAGGTCATTGTAAGTATCAAAGGAAATGACATTCGAAAGTGCCATACAAATCAATTTACCAAATCAACTACCTGATGAATAAATGGTAGATTGGGGTCTCCTGATTTCAGTGTATGAGCTCTTCTTGTCAACAAACTATATTCCAATGACAAAATCATGGAGGAGATTTAAGTAGTAGTTGGCCGTTGAGCTTATATGTCTTTAAGGTCTTTTCAAGTCTTGAGGTTGAACCACTTAACAAACGTAAAGCATGTAAAACATGGCCTAGCACTTAATATATGTCATATAAGTGTTTGTGATTCTTCTGTAAATCTGTAGAATCTTTGTATTTCTGTTAATTTCTGTTAATACCAACACTTTTAAGGTGTATCAATACTCTTTGATTGCAAAATGCATACAGAAAAAGCACAATTAGCAAATATGCAAACCAGTGTCTTACTTACCTATAATTGTTTGTAAATAGGTTTACTTTACAGGAGGACTGCTTGGATAGAATTCTTGCAATTTCTTTACAGATCTGGTTAAAGAAAATAAAGCTTGAATTTAGCTGAAATTCAACAGTTGTTTTGCTTAAAGGCAAATAGACTGTGACATTTGACATGGAGATGACATTCGTATTGCAGGCTGTGCCACATTTATGCAAAAATTGGCTTAGGAGAAGTGCTCCTTGGCTGCCCCTGCACTTTGATTAGCATCTGAATAGTGAAATGAAAAAAGATGAAACCAAGCATTCAGAATGAGGAGGCAGGGAGGACTAACGGATTTCCTGCAGATTGGTTAAATACTGTAGATACTCCAGAGCTGGACTCCGGAGCTGTACGTCAGAGTGGGGAACGGATCTGGCTCGCTTCTAGACTGAATCTAAGCTGTGATGCTTGTACTGCTGTGCTGGGCTCAGTGTTAACACATTAAAAGCTCAGCCACTGCTGTATTTCCTTGTTTTTCCTTGATAAAGTTGGATGGCATATTGGGAAGATTAAATGAGATTATATGAAATAACATGAAAACTCAGTACAGTGCTAGGCACATTGTAAATGCTCAACCTGTATTAGTTCCCTTTTTCCTTATTCCACTGTAAGTACAGTGATAGTTAAAATGCTCTGTGTCTTCTCTCATTCCTTTGGGGAAAGTATCAAAAAGATGCCTCCATTAGTTTAATGCTGCCTATTTTAGCCTGTGCTTCCTAGACAACAGAGCCTAGGGCAAAGTCTAGGAGTTAATGCGCTACCAGGAGTACAATTGAAGAAGAGCAAATGTGAAGAGGAAAAAAAAAATGAAGCCGGAGAAAATGGGACAGCAAAATGTGCATGTTATTCAGTTGTAAATACGGTCATGTCACCAGGTTGGTTTGTCTCTGGATAAGCCGTATGAAAACACTCATTTCAGAGCAGCCTTCTGGAGAGAGGAACGGAAATTAATTTATCTGTTTCTTCCTCCTGTCTCTTGTCTTTCATTGGTCAGCATTTGCCACCTGCCCTACTGCGTTTCTGTTGTTCACCCCCTAGGCGGCTGCTGGGAAGCCAGATACATGTAGTGTTATGTGAACTATGCAACATTAAACGCATATACATTATTATATTAACTATTTTTCTTCTTGGACATTCAGGAGACATCAATATATATATAAGTATTTATTGGATAAATATTAAGTAACTAAGTATTGAGTAAATAAATTAATGTTAACTTGTATGATAGATTTTTTTCATGTGAAGTTATTTTTTTTAATTGAATGGATTTTAACTCAAATGATTGAAGTCTTAATTTTAACCAACTCCAAAACACGTATGTAGTAATGCAAAATTTGCATATTAAGAAATGTCATCTTAATGAATTAGTTAAAAAATTCCTAAATGTTATGATTCAATGTATTCTTACTGTGTTTACAAATTTCCGTTAAAGAATGCATTTCATTTCAGGGAGGTTTCAGTATGTTTAGAGTTTTCCTAATTTTTTAAAAATAAGTGGTAATTTAGCATTGTATTTTAACTGCTACTTTTATCTTCTAGCAAATGGTTTTACAAAACACAGAATCACAGAATTCCCATAGTGAGTCACAATCTAAATTAGTTAGCAGTTTAGTTAGGATAGGGTTTTAAAGCTGTTCTCTGTGTCTCTACACCTATCTATACATTAATTGAAAAGTTATAGTTTTATAAGCATGTGTACGTAGGATATAGACTTGACTGCTATAACAGAGATCCAAAACATCAGTTGTTTAAATAAGATAATAATTATTATGCTAGTTCAGGGTTAACAAAGACTCTGCACAGTGTTGGGGACCCAGGCTTCTATCCTTTCACTTTCTTATCTAGAGGATATTAGTCTCATGTCTATGGATGGAATCCACCACCTTTATATGCCAGGAAGAAGCAGAAGAGGGAGGACATACTCCTTCCTTTTAAGGGACTGACCTGGAAGTAGCACTTACCAATTTTTGTTTGTTTGTTTTTTTGCATTTTTTTAGTTAGAACTCAATCATATCACCATATGTAGTAGTCTTTGCTACTACGCAAATGGACCAGGCAATGTAGGATGCCATATACTCCAGCTAAAATTCCTATTGCCATGGAAAAAGGAAAATGTGGATTTTTGGGAGATTAGCTAACAGTTTCTGCCACATGCACTCTCTCTCCCAGCTACGAAAAATGTCCATTTCCTCTCCAAGTGTCCTCCATCTCATAGTTTATTATACCTGGATGATGTGGAGTCCTTTCTCTCAAGCTCTCATATTATTTCTTACGGTTGGTGCACATGATCTGAAAGCTAGTTTATCTACCATCTGCTCAGTGTCCAAATGCATGTCTAACATACAATAGTAAAGTCAAGGCAGGGTAACACATCCAGAAGATAGTGGTACAGGCAAAACAGGATAAGATATTCCATTTGGAAAAGAGGAAGACTGGAAACCCAATAGTCACTCAGCAACAGTTAAATCCTGTTTGTAGTTTGGTAGTAGAAAAAGTTCTTTGTTAGTCCTCCTGGCAAGCTTGTCCTACTGCCCTTGGGGAGGAAATCACTTTTTTCCCAAGGTTTCTGGCTTTGTCCTTTGAGAGATTCTTTATTGTCTGTTGTTCTTCATGGCCAGATCTAAAGCAGGCTTTGAAAAGTAGACCCTTTGCTTGGGGATGGATGGCTTTCCAAGCTGGCTCCCTGCTGGGCTGGTAAAGAAGCCCAAAGGGCTGTTTTTGGGTTGAGCAATTATAGGCTTTTACAGTCCAGGTGTTTATGTGTGTGTAATATATACCCTCAAAAACATTGGATTTTCTGCCTATTTGCACTGATTAGTTCCAAGTGGAAGTAACTATAGCCAAACATTAATCAAGACATAATTGTGTACATTTAGTCTGTTTGTTTGTTTCCTAGCTAGGAATATTAGATTTTAATTGTTGGCTTATGTGTTCTGTAAATCCTGCAGTTTCTAAATCAAATACAGTTACCTTGAGGCTTAGGAAGGCGTGATCCTTAGTATCTTCTTGATTGCTATGCTGGCTCTCATTGTCTGGCTGTAAACTCTTGATTCCTAAGTTTATATCAGCTTAGGCTATATCTTCTAAAACTTGTGTTTTATCTGATTTTATTTGGAATATAAAAGAATTTGGCTCTTAAACCCTAGGAAGCCCCACTTTACTACACACTCAGTCAATTTAGATTTCAAGCTACAGGTGGTATGAACTTTCTTTTTCTCTTTTCTTTTTTTCAAAAAAGATTTTATTTATTTATTTGACAGAGAGAGGGAGAGAGAGAATCAGGCTCCCCACTGAGCAGGGAGCCCGATATGGCACTCAATCCCAAGACCCTGGGATCATGACCTGAGCCAAAGGCAGTTACTTAACCAACTGAGCCACCCAGGCACCTCGTGAACTTTCTTCTGGAGAGCTGAATTGTCTTCCACATATGCTTCATACTGTGATACTCTGTTGTTTAGGCTGAACTTACATCTCTTGAAGGATTTTGTTGAAAGCAGTAAGACTTAGTACTTACTAACGTTTTTACTTTTTCCAGTCATTTCGTTCAAGCTAGAGACTTGGTTAGTATTTTTTTTTTTTAACAGGTTTATTTATTTATTATTTGAGAGAGAAAAAGAGAGGGAAGAGGGGCAAAGGGAGGAAGAGAGAGAGAATCTCAAGCAGACTACTCTCTGAGTGCACAGCCCGATGCAGAGCTTGATCCCACAACCCTGAGATCATGACCTGAGCCAAAACCAAGTGTCAGATGCTTAACTGACTGAGCCACCCTAGCGCCCCTTGGTAGTACTTTTAAGGTACTAACCTTGAAGATGGCAGTTTCACTAAATGTTTTGCTGTGGCATAGCAAGAGTTAGCTCCTTTTCTTCTTGCTGTTTCCTTACCATCTGCTGTTCACCCTCCAGGTCAGTACTGTAAACCACAGATTCTGCTAGAGTGTCCATCAAGTTCTACATTAGTTAGAACATGGGTTCAGGCGCTCTAACAAAGACCCTGAATTATAAGGGGTTAATCAAAAGAGAGGTTACTTCTCATCCACATTACAGCCTGGGCATAAAAGCAGACCAAAGCCAAGTTCTGTTGTGTTGGGAATCCAGGATTCTTCTATTTTGTCCTCCACCATTCTTTGAGTGCCCTTGTCCACATGATCCAAGATGGTACACCACCACCACTTCTGCATTCTAGCCTGTGAGAAAGGAAGAAAAGAAGGGAAGGTCCATCTCCATTTAAGTCTCTATTGTTCACATTAACCAGAACTTACAACCACATCTAGCTGCAAGGATGGTTAAAGTGTGCAAAGTATCCAGATAAAAATCTCATTAATGGTAAAACAGTTCACTAATAAGGAAAAAGGGGGAGAATAGATTTTTAGATTGCTGTTAACAGTTTATGCCACAAAACATAGACTATAATTTAGATCTTAAAGAGCAAGTAGAAGACCAAAACCCAAACCAGTCAAAAACCAAAAAACCTTTATCACTGTATCAAAAATTAATAGTTAGAGTAATTACTTGGCATCTATACCTGACTGCATGATATATAAATTTAACTGCCTTTATAACAATTTAGTCTGCAGTTTGCCTTCCAGGGGCTATAGTGGATATGCCCATATGCATTACATTTGAGACTGTGTTTAAAAATTTATTTGTTCACCTGGGAGATTTTTTTCCCTTTATTAATACTTGATGAGGTATGAAGCACAGAGTAGACCTAAAGTAGCATTGAACATCAAGAATTTCCACCAAGATTCCCCTAACTGCGGAGAGAGAAAATGTGTCAAGTACTTTCATATGAGAGATTTCTTTGAGGGAGTCCTCAAATTTTATGTACAAAATTAGTATAAATATTTATTTTATTCCATTCATATGCATATTATAGAAATATGCCTACTTTTAATATAAAATATTTAAATTACTTATTAAATTTACTAAAGATGAAGTTGACACTTCAGGAAGATTGTATTTTTTCTGTGTCTTTTGTATTGATGAATACCTCTGGGGTGTGCATGAAATAGTTGAGGACTTGGGTAGTTGGATTATAAAACTCACACTAAATGCTTTATTTACATTCATTAACAACCAATGATGAAATTTAGAAAAAAAATAGGGCTATTGGTACCAGTCATTTTCATGGCTACCTCCTTCCTTGTACTGTCTTCCCTTCCCTATATTTCCAGTGGTTGTCTCCTCAACCTCTGCTTTCACATACCTGATGCCTCATTCTTCAGATCTCTAACCAAATGTCATATTTTCTGAGCAGGAACTTTCTTGACCATAGCAGAGAGACTCTTAAGATGACACCCAGTGATCCTTTCTTCCCAAAGTTCATGTCTTTCTGTAATCCCTTCTGCTTTAGTTTAGTTTAGGCAGTGCCTGTGACTTGCTTCTAAGCAGTAGAATTTGGCAAGAGTGATGGGATGTCACTCCCATGACTACATTGTGTTATTTGAGACTCGGTTTTAGCAGACTGGAGTGAGAAATTTTCTTGGTGGTTTTGAAGCAATAAGCTATTATGTTGTGAGAAGACCACTTGGCTAGGAACTAAGGGTGGAATGTAGGAGCTGAGAGCTAGCTGGTCATCTGCTAGCAAGAAAACAAGAACTGAATTCTGCCAAAAATTTGAATGAGCTTTGAAGAGGATCCTGAATTCTAGCTGAGAACATTGCCCAGCTGATGGCTTGATTTTAGCTTGGTGTGACTTTGAGCAGAGGCCCCAACTTGGACTTCTGACTGATGGAAAATGTGAGATAATAAATGTGTATCACCTTAGGTCCCTAAATTTATAGTAATTTGTTACACAGCAATAGGAAATGAAATATAGATGTTCAGAGTCCTGTGTTGCTTGAGGAAAAAAAATCCACATTCTGCATCCTACCTCCCATCCTGATGGGCATGACTATCAGTGTTTGGAGCACACTTGTCAAGGACACTGGAGTGGGAAATGCAATCCAGAATCAAATTATAATCTTTGACTTCTGTGAGCTGAGAGCTGTCTGAGATCATCCCATGAACCATTGATTGTAGTACTTAAGTGTGAAGCTACTTGATTTTGCAATGTCTAGAAACCTGTTACTAGGAATGACACTTGAATAGAATTGTGTTGTATCTCTACAGGTAATACAAGATGGCTCTTTGGAAATAATAGATCTAATAATCATTAGTAGGATTTATTTTAAGTGAGAGACACTCAATACTATTAGTAGAAAAGCACGTTTCTTTGGTTCATTCATTTTATATTTCTCTTTCATTAAAATCCTACCTACTCAAGAGACCCCTTAAATACCATATTCTCCCTCCCTGTCATGACTGTCCTTTCTCTCCTTTTCTAACTTGGGTCAATGTCTTCTACCTATTTTACTGTAAGGCTTTGAAACTCAAGAGTCCTGCATCAGCATCACTTATAGCTTTAGAAACACAGTCTCATCTCTCACCCACACTTTCAACATCAAAGTCTCTATTTTTATAATTTCCCCATGTAATTCATATATAAAAATTTGAGAAGTTATGCTGTAAGTCTCTTATGGTATTTAATAGTTTATAATGTTGAATTAGTTATTTTTGTATTTGCCTCATTTCTTACATTAGGTGGTAAAACCCTAGTTCTCAGAAACCAAGTTTATTCATCTTTATTTCTCCTGCAGTGCCTAGCCTAGCATGTATTTTATATAGAAAGGTATAGAAAATAATTTATGCAATAAATCATGTTTAATTGAATCAACTCTAAGAGGCTTTCTGTTTTCTGGAAACATTTTTTTAAACTTTTTTTTTAAAGATTTTATTTATTTTATAGACACAGATCACAAGTAGGCAGAGAGGCAGGCAGAGAGAGAGAGAGAGAGAGGAGGAAGCAGGCTCCTCGCCAAGCAGAGAGCCTGATGCAGGGCTCGATCCCAGGACTCTGGGATCATGACCCGAGCGGAAGGCAGAAGCTTTAACCCACTGAGCCACCCAGGCGCCCCATGTTTTCTGGAAACATTTAATTCTTTTTTTTTTTTTTTTTAAGATTTTATTTATTTATTTGACAGAGATCACAAGTAGGCAGAGAGGCAGGCAGAGAGAGAGGAAGGGAAGCAGGCTCCCCGCTGAGCTGAGAACCCGATGCAGGGCTCAATCCCAGGACCCTGGGATCATGACCTGAGCCGAAGGCAGTGGCTTAACCCACTGAGCCACCCAGGTGCCCCTGGAAACATTTAATTCTTATAGTTAGCTTCACATCTCTCTTGTTTAAGACACCATTTTGTTGATAAAGTAGGAGGCTTCCTAATCTATTTATAGATATTAGACCTTTGCAGAGAGGGGAAAGTTAATGGTTTAGAGAGCTAGCTCATTGTGGTTCAAAAATCTCTAATGACATTTTTATTCAATTCCTAACACTTAGATTGTTTCCTCAAAATGCACAGATGTAGTTCCCAGCTCGTTTAGTATCCATGCTAATGGATGAGGTTTAGCTATTTTCTCTGACCTTAAATTCAGGAAGAGGATTAAGTGCATTCTGTGCATTCATCAAAGACACTTTGTTCTCTAATGTGTCTCTGTTATATTCATGGGCTAAAACGTCTGAGAGAGAGCCAGCTTTCCTACATACCTGCCCTTGCCCACTTGCCAGAGATCTTTTCACTTCCCTCGGATCTCTTCTATGCCCTCTTGTTTTTCCCATAAAAAATAAATAAATAAATAAAAAATAAAAATAAAAAAATAAAGGTAATAGATACTGGTGAAAATTGTATGGGGGATGCTATTTGCATGCTTCATTGCTGATACTTCATGAAAAAGTATAAAGCTCTATGAATGATCTTCAGCTAGCTTTCCAAAAGACAATCTGTAAAAAGTGAAGCAAACATATAGAATTTAACTATTAGAAAGACAATTTCATTGATAGGTAATTTCATTCCATGCGCTAATGTATGGTGTGTGTGAATGTTTAGAAAACTATGGTTTGTAAGGATGCCTGGGTGGCTCAGTTGGTTAAGCGGCTGCCTGCGGCTCTGGTCATGATCCCAGCGTCCTGGGATGGAGTCCCACATCAGGCTCCTTGCTCCGTGGGGAGCCTGCTTCTCCCTCTGCCTCTGCCTGCCTCTCTGTCTGCCTGTGCTCTCTCTTTTTCTTGCTGATAAATAAATAAATAAAAATCTTTAGAAAACTATGGTTTGTTAACTGTTTATTTTGGAGGACTGATAAAATTATTTTTTAATTTTAAGTTTTTGATTTTAGTTTAAACAATTTTAAATTTTATTTAAGTTTTTAAAAATTAAAAAAAATTTAAAATCTTTAAATTTTTTAAAAAGATTTTATTTATTTATTTGACAAATATTACGCGTAGACAGAGAGGCAGGCAGAGAGAGGAAGGGAAGCAGGCTCCCTGCTGAGCAGAGAGCCCGATTCGGGGCTCGACCCCAGAACCCTGGGATCATGACCCGAGCCGAAGGCAGAGGCTTTAAACCACTGAGCCACCCAGGCGCCCCATAAAATCTTTAAATTTTTATTTTTAAAATTTTATTTATTTTTAAAAATTAATTAGTTAATTTTACTTAAAAAAAAACGTGTATTTATATCCTGAGTCCCAGTGAGACTCTTTCATGGTCAGTCCTGCCTCATAGCACTTAGCAAGCATGATAATTGAAGATATTAGAGTTATTTCATGGAGTGAATCTGGCGTTTTAGTCAGCTTAAGCTGCTATAACTAGATACTGCAGACTGGGTGGCTTAAACAACAGATGTTTATTTCCCACAGTTCTGAAGCCTGGAAAGCCCAAG
>ML107932.1:0-31825 GCA_003697995.1 Taxidea taxus jeffersonii | reverse complement strand
TCCCTACTTCCAAATACCATCACATTAGGGGCTAGGGCTTTGGCATACGAATTTTGGGAAGGACACAATTCAGTCAATAGGTACAGTATGAAAATAATTAAAAAAATCTAAGACTGCACTTGCCATTTGCAACGATGTGGATGGAACTAGACGGTACTATGCTAAGGGAAATAAGTCAGAGAAAGACAATTATATGATCTCTCTGATATGAGGAATTTGAGAAGCAAGATGGAGGATCATAGGGGAAGGGAGGGAAAAACAAAATAAGATGAAACCAGAGAGGGAGACAAACCATAAGAGATTGTTAATCTTAGGAAACAAACTGAGAGTTGCTGGAGTGGAGGGGGGATAGGAGGGATGGGGTGGCTGGGTGATGGTCACTGGGGAGGGTATGTGCTATGGTGAGTGCTGTGAAGTGTGTAAGAGTGATGAATCCCAGACCTGTACCCCTGAAACAAATAATACATTATATGTTATTAAAAAAACCCTAAATCTGCTGAATCTGATAAGAATTTCTCTTTTGAGTATAGTCTTTTTTTTTTTTTTCTTAATTACAAGGTGATTGGAAGTTCAGAGACATTGGTAGACTTGCCCTCTTTCAAGTATGACTCATGTTTTTATTTTATTGGCATATCAGATTACCTGTAATTGTTCTTAGAATCATCACAATATGAAGTTTTATAATTTTAGAGCTGGTGCTTAAGAGAACTTTAGGATTATATAGTTTATCTTACTATATGCAGGAATTTCCTCTATAACAAAAGTTTTCAAACTTTTTTGAACCCCAACTACCTCTTTCTTTATAAAATAAAGTCTTATAAATAAGGAGCTGAATATGCTGTGTTTTATAAAAAATGGTGGACACCTTGAAACTACTTACTTCTAATAATGTGGGGACTTTGTTTTCACAGGCCTATTCTCAGAGGAGCCCTGGAGTTCATGGAGTTCATAGCCCTTAGGGGCTATTGTGGGTGGAGAGCCTAGTGGTGAGGAATCCCTGGGTACCTCTAGTTGGAGTGAATTTATCTTTTATGCTTTGAATATTGGGCTTTAAGACTAAGATTGTGTTTGGGAGAAAATTAGGTGGTAGAAGGAATGACATTATTATGTATGTATATGAGAACCCTAAGGTGAGAGGTTCTATTACCAAATAAAATATAAATATCACTGTTCATCATTGCTCCCAAAGTTTGGTGCTAGGTAAGCATTGTGTTAGAATCATTTGGAAATTTAATTGAAAATGTAGATTTTTGGGCTCCCCACCTTTGGAAATTTTGATTCAGTAGGTCTTAGATGAGACCTACAATGTGAATTAAAAAACATAACAAAATAAATAAACACACTGAAACATACCAGGTGATTCTTCCATGAACCAGGTTTGAGAACCTGTACTACTTTATCTGTTGTTAGTAGGCATTGTGGGTACCTTCCAATCTCTTAAGGCAAGCCATCTGTTTTTTGATGGATTAATGCTTAAAAAGACTTTTCCTCATGGGATCGGGAGGGAGAAAAACCAAAAGAGACTCTTAATGTCATAAAACAAACTGAGGGGGGAGGGGGGAAGAGGGGTTGAGTGAGGGTGGTGGGGTTACATCATATGTTTAAATAAAGCTTAAATAAAGTAAAAAAAAAAAAGACTTTTCCTCATTTTAAGGCAAAGTGTATGTCTATAATTTGACTGAATTCTCTGCTATGAATGTACCTTGACTAGGCTGATCATAAATCTGTTTTCCTACTACAGCCCTAATTTATGAATGTTGTCCTAGTATGATTATTAATAGTACTCCTTTCACTTTCAAAAGTATCCTGGTTTGGACAGTAAGATTTTATGGTCACCCTATCTATGACTCATGTTTTTAGGACTAGACTGTTTATATGAAGCTAAAGGCCCTATACTAGTTTTGTGTTGCTGCTGTAATAATCTACCACAAATGTAGTGGCTGAAAAAAACACAGATGGGGTGCCTGGCTGGCTCAGTTGGTGAAGCATACAACTCTTGATCACAGGGTGTGAGAGCTCCATGTTGGGGTATAAAGATTACTTAAAAATAAAATCTTAAAAAAACCCACAGATATATTATCTTATGGTTCTAGAGGCCAGAAGTCCTAAAATGGTTTGGTAGGATTGCATTCTTTCTGAAGGCTCAAGGGGAGACTCTGTTTTTTCTAGTGTCTACGAGTTGCTTATATTCTTTGGCTTTTTACCCCTTACTTCTTGTTCAACACCAACAATGACTGGTCAGGTATTTCCCACACTGCATCATTTTGATATTCCTCTGCTGTAGCAAATCACCCTTTTTTTATGCCTCTTATAAGGGCACTTGTGATTATATCAGGTCACCTTGATAATCCAGGATAATCTCAACATCCTTAATGTAATTGCATCTCTAGTCTCTTTTACCATGTAAGGTTCTGCCTGGTATTCAGCCTGCCATAGGGCATAACCTGTTCTCTTTCCCTGTTACCATAGTTTGTGCAGCAAATGGCCACTACCAGAACAAAAGTATCCTAATTTCATAGTAGAAAATGTAAACAGAAAGAGAATTGTGAGGACTCAGGTTAACTATCATCTAAGAAGCATAGAGAGGGGAGGTCGGTGGGGGATGGGATAATTGGGTGATGGACATTAAGGAGGGCACTTGATGGAAAGAGTGCTGGGTGTTATATGCAACTGACAATCACTAATTTCTACCTGTGAAGCTAGTAATATAAATATGATAATTAAATAGAATTTAAATAAAAAGAAAAAAAGAAGCATAGGGAATATAAAGTCCTTAGTCTTATAATTGCTTCTTAATTGAAGGTCAGAGAATATTATACTTGGAAGGAAATACAAACATAGTTATGTTTGTATTTGGAATTATTATGTATAGTTATGTTTGTATTTGGAATTATTTTTCCTTATACTTACCAGCATTTATTTTTATTTTAAGACTTATAGGAAATACAGGATATTGTCAAACATTTGATTCAGTGATTCTGAAGTAAAAAAATTAAGCTTAAAGAAACATAGTTGGAGATTTGTAACTTAGAAATGGGGTAAGTTCTTTTTTTCCCCAAAAGAGCAGATAGATTAATGGTATCATGAGTGAGACTTCTTTGACTTATTTATTACTATCACTATAATATGCTGGATGTCACCCATCTGACTATTCTGAATTTAAAATTAACATAAGCAGTAGTTTTAATGATTATGATCCTAAAGCAATAGAATTTAGGGTAGGAAAGAGTAAAAGGTATCCTTCTATATTAGTGTTCTGTTGCTCTATAACAAATTATTACAGATTTAGCAACTTAAAATAACACATGTTTATTATACCTCAGTTTTCATGGATCAAGATTCTAATCACAGCTTAGCTGGATTCTCTGCTCAGGTCTAATAAGGCTATAATGAAGGTGTCAGTCAGGGCTGCAGTCTTCATTTGGGGCTCATGTCTTCTAAGCTCATTCAGGCTGGGGCAGAATTCAGTTCTTTGTGGTTGTACTATTGAGGTCCCATTTTCTTGCTTTTTTGTTGTCTGGTTGCTCACCTCCTAAAAGCATCTTTCTCTGTAGGTAGTTGATGACCTGATTATTTGCTTTTCTTCCTTTGTTTCATCAGGAGTCTGTCGCTTTGATGTTTCACCTTCTTTTAAAGGCTCACTTGCCTGATTAGGCCCACCCATGATGATTTCTCTTTGATTAATTTCATATCAATTAGCTAGTAAATGAATTGGAAATGATATCCCTTCATATTCATCGTTTGCATCACACTTAAGGGATCACTAGGGATCATATTAAATTTCTACCTACTATACTTTCCTTACAAAAATATGTGTTCCTTGTCTTGGCTTTGACCTGTCACTTTGGATTTATTGGGAGATGACAGAATTATGGCTTATTTTAGTGTTTGTGATAGGACTTTTTCTTGAAACTAAAAATTGGTAGCAACCACTTATGTTCATTGGTTTAGAACCAACATAGGGCTCAAACTTATGACCCTAAGGTCAAGAGTTGCATTGTCTACCAACTAAGCCAGCCAGGCACCCCTAAACCAGAATCTTAACTTATACATCATTTATGCTTAATAAAATATTATTTCTATTTCTTTTTTTAAAGATTAAAAAAAATTTTATTTATTTGACAGACAGAGATCACAAGTAGGCAGAGAGTCAGGCAGAGAGGAGAGGGGAAACAGGCTCCCCGCTGAGCAGAGAGCCTGATGCAGGGCTTGATCCCAGGACTCTGGGGTCATGACCTGAGCTGAAGGCAGAGGCTTTAACCCACTGGGCCACCCAGGTGCCCCTATTATTTCTATTTCGAAGAAGCAGAGCTGAAGTGACAAGTTTTTTTTCCCTTCCATTAGAATGATTGTAAACACAAATAATATCCTTTAGATTGAGGATGTATTGCTGTCATTATAGTCATAATATAGTTTATTTCATAGAATACACATAAGTATTATCAGCCATAGAAGGAGATCCCCACTTTTCCCCAGAAACAGGTATGGCTTCATTTGGAAAGAACTTTCTAGTAAGATTCTTGAAAATTCTATATATAACTGGCATGGAATATAATGAGAAAAGAAATTTAATGATCTCAGAATGAGAGTTGAAATATTATCTGGTTATCACAACTCTAATTCTGCAATTGCTTTTTTTCTTCAATCTTACCCTTTTGAGTCATCTTCCACCTTTTCTTCAAGTTTTAAAAACAAAACTGAAGTGTTAATTAAATCTTTTAAATTAAAAGATTAAATTTAAAAAACAAAGTCCGAGAACGCCTGGGTGACTCAGTTAGTTAGGTGCCTGCCTTTGGCTCAGGTCATGATCGAGGGGTTGGGGTCCTGGGATCTGAGTCCTGTATCTGGTTCCTTGCTCAGCGGGGAGCCTGCTTCTCCCTCTGCCTGTTTTTCTGTCTGTCTGCTGCTCCCCCTGCTTTTGCTCACTCTCTCTGATAAATAAATAAATAAAATCTTAAAAAAACAAAAAACAAAAAACAAAACTAATTCTGTAAGATAGCACTCAAAGATAATTCCAAGATAATGCTTTTTTTTTTTTTTTAAGATTTTATTTATTTATTTGAAAGAGATCACAAGTAGGCAGAGAAGCAGGCAGACAGGAAGGGAAGCAGGCTCCCCACTGAGCAGAGAGCCCTATGTGGGGCTGGATCCAAGGACCCTGGGATCATGACCTGAGCTGAAGGCAGAGGCTTTAACCCACTGAGCCACCCAGGTGCCCCTTAAGATAATGCTTTTTAAACTTCGTTACTACTTGTTAAATATTTAAAATCCATTACATATATCTCAAACCCCAGCTCTTCCTAGGAAGGAGTTTGCATTAGTGACTTGCTTGTGAAGGGCTGGAGAATTGTAGGGACCTTGACAGTTCTATATTCTAGGTCAATATTGGTATCAGGACTGGGAGTGAAGGGGATGGTTTCACAGTAGTAGTACTAAAAAAAAGGTTGTTGCCATTTTCAGGGACTAATCTTGATTGGTCAGGGTCTTGGCAGGAAACAGATGATACATTCAGACAAAACGATTAGGGAAATTATGATGCAAGATGGACTACATTGAGGAGATTTTAATGGACAAGGCAGTACTCTGATGTGAGCAACAGCAGGGGAGAAACCTACTGATGTAGATGTCCTGATAGAAGTTGTGGCCTTTGGTAAAGGGACTTGGCCCACCAATAGGACCTGGCAGGAAAGGAACCAGGAGAATGAATACCTTGACCTCGTTCCTGCTGTACAGTATCTTACTGGTACCTCCCACTGCTAGGCCCCACTGGAAACCTAAAGGAAAGAAGCTCATTGTAGCTCATGGAAGTTCAGTCTCCTGGGACACAGGGCATGGTGGAAATGGGTGAAGAAACAAAAAGAATTTTGGCAGAGATCTAGTATGGCTTTTGTGTGGCATCTTTCATCTTGTAGAGACTACAGTGTGCATTTTAGAGGATAATGTTTTGATTGGGATGCCTACTTACATGGTGTCATAACATCCATAAAACATTCCTAAGTTCTAGCAACTTTTATTATCCTGGTGCTTCTCCTCAAAGAACTGAGTTGCAACCAGAAACAAAAATTACTTCATGTATCTTTGCCTTTGCTTTGCCTGAACTGACCTTTACTCTCTTCTCTGCCTGGAAAATTCTAATCACCTTTCAAAATCTAGGTCAAATAGAATTTCCTTCTGAAGCTTTTCCTGTAACTATCCCATTCTCCTCTGACTAATCTTTATTCCATTTCTCCTTTGTACATAATATTCCATTGAGCCCGTACTTAATTTTCTTCTGGCTCTTTTTTTTTTTTCCCTCTCTCTCCCATGGCTACTTTTCTCAAGGTCTTTATTTTTGTTTTTAAAGTCCTTGCTTTACACACTGACATTTAGTAGGGATTTGTTGACTCAGTGAAGTTTTCTGATGTTTTTGGGTTATAGCCATGCCACCATGTATAGCCATCAGCAACAACAGAAATTTGATGGCCACTTTGTACAAGAGGTGGATGAGTCATTCATCACTTAATATACCCTTTTTGCTTACTCCCTCAGTATTTTGGAGTAGAAGTTTTTCTATTTTTGGGAGAGAGGCTAAACAAGAAAGCCCAGAGTTTCTAGAAGTATTAATTACAGTGTTATAGAGGATTAGAATTTTCTTTAAATCCAGAACTTGGCTGCTTTCTTTTTTTTTGGTCAGCCTGTGTGTACTATTTCTCCCCCAACTTTTTAAAAAAACATTTATTTATTTATTTGACAGAGATAGAGATCACAAGTAGGCAGAGAGGCAGGCAGAGGGGGGAAGCAGGCTCCCTGCAGAGCAGAGAGCCCGATGTGGGGCTCGATCCCAGGACCCTGAGACCATGACCTGAGCTGAAGGCAGAGGCTTTAACCCACTGAACCACCCAGGTGCCCCTGTGTGTACTATTTCAATGCAGTTCTCTGAACATCTGGCTGGTACTTAGCAAAGAAAGTGGCATATAATGCTCCCCCCTATGAAAGATAGTAGCTTCCTCACTTAAGAGAGAATTTCTTTCAGTGTGCGGTATCCATAGTTGAATCATGAGGATGAAATAGTATGAGGCCTGGGAGTAGAAGTCAGAGGAAGTCAGTGTCCCATCGTTCTTTCCCCCCCACTTTATTTCCCTCATTAGCCAGTGTGGAACTGTACTTGAGGGAAACAAATCTTTGTTTTCCGAAGTGGCTTTGCAAGCCAGAGACTGAGTAGGTTAGTCTAGGAATCACAGCACCAAACATTAATGTATATCTTTTGGTGTTCCTGAGTGCTAAGAAACTTGAGTCAGGTGGACCACACAGAGATAAGGTCGCAGGATATGTAGCTAATTATACAGATTAGGATAGGGTTTCTGAGTAATTTTTTTTTAAGATTTTATTTATTTATTTGACAGACAGAGATCACAAGCAGGCAGAGAGGCGGCAGAGAGAGAGAAGGGGAAGCAGGCTCCTTGCTGACCAGAGATTCCGATGTGGGGCTCGATCCCAGGATCCTGAGACCATGACCTGAGCCGAAGGCAGAGGCTTAACCCACTGAGCCACCCAGGCGCCCCTCTGAGTAATTTTTAAAAGCTATTCATCATTAATGGATTAAAAAGTAAACTTCTTTCCACCTCTGCTCTTCATAGAAGTGTTTACTTCCTGGTCCCACGTACACAGTGCTGTGCTTTATTTTTCTTAAGCTTTTTACAGAATTAATCTCTTTAATGGAATTACTGAGGTTTTTCTTTCTTGAATGTCTTGGAGAGATACCTTTCTTCTCATCAATTATCACTGTAATTAAAGATCCACTTCAGGGAGGGAAATTTTTTTTTTGTGGACCTGTGTTACTTATTATTTATGCCGTGCCTGATCTCTTAGGAAAAGGACTCAGCAAGGCCACAAATGGCCTCCTATGATGTGTCAGAAACTCTCTTCTAGAACAAAAGATAGAGGATTAAAGTTGGGTAGGTACTTTCTGATGTGTGTCTACTAACTGGAACGAACTAGGGGAGAATCAAAAAAGGGACCAGAAACCCTGGCGGCTCATTTGTGGTGGCAATGTGATAGTTGTACTAATTTTTATTTTTCATTAAAAAAATTTTTTTAAAGATTTCTATTTATTTATTTGACGGGGGGGGGGGTAGAGAGAGAAAGCATACAAGCAGGGGGAGCTGCATGCAGAGGGAGAGGAAGAAACAAGCTCTCTGCTGAGCAGGGAGCCTGATGTGGGGCTCAATCCCAGGACCCTGAGATCATGGCCTGAGCCACAGGCTGACGCTTAACCCACTGAGCCACCCAGGCGCCCCAGTTGTCCTAATTTTTAAGAAATAGAAGGAAAGAAATTAGTAAGATATAATTAACAGTAAGATAGCTAATTGAACACTAGTAAGTAGCAATCCCATATAATGATCATCCCAAATACTGACAAATGAGAACAAAAAGGGCAAAGGATCTGAACAGGGAACAGATTTATTGGTGTCATGTAAGAAGAACAAAGGTGTTAACAAGGTGCCAAGTGGGCTAGTTACAGATAGCTGTAAGTAAAAGAGCTACACAAAGTGGGAATCAGGTCAGATTATTGAGTTAACTGGAGAGCTACCACAATCTCTTGGGGATGAGATCAGAATAACTCAAGCAAAAAAAGAAGAGACCATTTGCAAAGACATTTAGGTAATGGAAAATTTGTCACGTTTTTGAAACTGTAGGTTAAGGACAACAGTGTATTCTAACAGAGTAAGGGATTAACAGTGGCCAAATGCAAAAAGGGAGATATTTGTGTATTACTTCCTTTCTGTTTATGGGGCAAAATAAAAATATCTTGACCAGTTAGTAAAAGAAAGGTTTATTTCTTGTGTTGCCTTTAATTAACAGGGACAGAGGGATAGGAGAATGAGGGCATAAGAGAAAGTCTGGAAGGTACTAAAACTACATGTGTTTAAAAATACAGGTTTGGATGGAACTAGAGGGTATTATGCTAAGCGAAATAAAGTCAGTCAGAGAAGGAGAAATACCATATGATTTCACTCCTATGTGGAATTTAAGAAACAAAACAGATGAGCATAAGGATGGGGTGTTTGATGGCTCAGTTGGTTAAGTGTCTGTCTTTAGCTCAGGTCATGATCCCAGGGTTCTGGGATCAAGCCCAACATCCGGCTCCTTGCTCATCATGAAGCCTGTTTCTTCCTCTCCCTCTGCTGCTCCCTCTGCTTATACTCTCTCTCTGTGTCAAATAAATAAAACCTTAAAAAAAAAAAAAAGATGAATATAGGGGAAGGGAAAGGAAGGAAAAATAAGATAAAAACAGAGGAAGGCAAACTATAAGAGGCTCTTAACTATAGGGCACCAACTGAGGGTTGTTGGAGGGGTGCTGGGTGGGGGGATGACTTAAGTGGGTAATGAGCATTGGGGGGGTATTTGTTGTGATGAATACTGGGTGTTTTATGTGAGTGATGAATCATGAAATTCTACCCCTGAAACTAATACTACACTATATGTTAACTAACTTGAATTTAAATAAAATCCTGAAGGAAAAAAATTACTGGTTTGATTGCTACAATGTTTGGACTTAGGTTAACAAATGGTGTTATTGCTACTGTTATAATTTAGGGAAAAAAAAAAAAAACCCAAACCTGATGACTGCACAAGTCCTAGCTAGGAAGGTATAATTTATAATGGCATGTATTTATTTACTTAAAACAACATCCCTTCAGTAACTACAAATCATTGGTTAGTTATTTGTCAACATTCTTGTCACTAGCATTTAATCAAATTTAATTCAGAGTAAGGACAACGTCTATCATAATGATTTATTTCCCCCTTTTAAAAGAACCTGTTACACAGGAACTTCATTCTCTTCCTTTCTGAATGAAATTTCTTTATTAGCTGTATGGAGATAGTAAAAAAAACGATAGTACTAAAAGGGATAAAAATTCCCATTTTGGTTGCAGTTGTACTCTGTGTTAGTAGGAATAGAGGGATAATGAGACTTGGTTATTTATTGCTATGAAAAATGGTTAACTTTAGGGTTATGACTTTCCATTGCAAATTTCCATTGCAATGGAGGTTATGACTTTCCATTGCAAATATAACATTCTGCTTGATGGTCTTTGCATGGCAATATATATTTGTATGTTTGTACATATATGTATACTTAGATATCCAGGGTAGTGTTCCCTGTTATACGTCCTGTTTCTCACATAAGAGTTCTACATTTGTTAGTTCTATAGACTCAGGGCATCCAAAGGGTGTTTTGAAAAATGTGGCAGTAGTTTGGGGAGCCTGAGAATAAATTGTGCATACCATGTTAGAAGGTTCAAGCAGAATTAAGATGATAAAGGCGCCTTATAAAGGAACTGATTTGGAGAATTTTCAAGCGGTGCTGTAGCAACAATAGTAACACTTTATAACTTCATAGACTTTCATTGCCACATATTAACTCATTCAACATTCTATGATGTGGATATTGCAGTCATAATATTACCATTTTATAGCTAAGGAAACAGGCTTAGAGAGTGACTTGTCAAATGTCATAGTTAATATGTGTTAAGACCTGGGAAGAGGCTGAGATTTTACTGTTATGCCCAGATCATGAGACCACCACCAAAAAGACCACCGAGAGGGGCACCTGGGTGGCTCAGTGGGTTAAAGCCGCTGCCTTCGGCTCAGGTCATGATTCCAGGGTTGTGGGATCGAGCCCCGCATCGGGCTCTCTGCTCTGCGGACAGCCTGCTTCCTCCTCTCTCTCTGCCTCCCTGCCTACTTGTGATTTCTGTCTATCAAATAAATAAATAAAATCTTTAAAAAAAAAAAAAAAAAGACCACCGAGAGCCAGACGTTCCGAAATGCAAAAGCAAGGCTTTATTCAGGCGGGCGGGCTGCAGCTCGGGCTCGTCCCACACACCGACGCAGCGGAGTTCAGGAGGAGCCCCCCGCTGGAATTTTACAGAGATTATATAGGCAATTTTACATGCAAAAAGTACATAGTCACATAGTTACATCAGGCTCCCCATCTTGTAGATTAGAAAATTGAGACATAGGATGGTTGAATAATTGTTCAAAATCAAGTTTCTCGTAACAGAGTAAAGTGATGGAGCAAAGTTAGATTATTGGGATAATCACATGCCCAGTATTGGAAGGTTCCTGCCCCCTTAACTAGAGCAGTAGATAGGATTTAGTCAGCAAATGTTAAATTACTTTATTTTATGATTGAATAAGATCTACTCTCTGTTCTCAAAGAAATCATTGCTAGTAGAGCAATAAGAATTCAATTTGATAGCTACCATTCTAAAACCATGTACAAATTGCATAGATTAATTCAAGCTTGGGGTGGTCAGGGAAAGCATTATAAAGCTACAGATGTTTGAGTTAGGTCTTGAAAAATTACAAAGACATGCCTATGCAGAGAGATGGAGGCTTGGCATTCCAAGCAGAGGGAAAACCATGTGTGTTGGCATGGTGAATGAAAGTATATAAGGTGATCAAGAAATGACCAATGGTTTGGTGTAGCCAGATGTAACTACATTTGAAAATGGAGCAATAAGTAGAATACAAATTAGGAAAATGTTAGATACCATGTTAAATAATAAGGACATTTAGGGTAGGAAACACTGACATTTAAAGCAAGTTGGCATATGAGATCTAAAAGGAAAAGATTGGTTCAGAAATCAGAATCAGTTAAAAGAAAAAAGTGACTTCATGAAAGCCAACTTCAGGTAAAGAATTAAAAAATATGGTGTATGAAGGGTAACAAAATATGCCTCCCCCAAATATGCCATTTTGACATAAGGATTATTTTGTGTGGAAGGCAGTTTTTAAAAAGAGCAGATACAAGGAAAGATCTCTGCCTCTTCCTATTTGTCTAAAAGCAGGGCATAAATTTGTAAAGGTGTTTCCCCTCCTCTCTGGACAGGAAGATCAGAAGTTAGTCACTAGAATGGAAATGGAGGAACCTACATAACAAACTTACTAATAGCTAATAGCATTTACCATCCATTAGTTTCTCCTTAAGTTTACCTTCCCACACTATTTGCTGTTCTAGAAACTCAGTCCTTTTTCCTTTTGTTATTATGCTATATAAGTCCAAATTCTAACTCTCCTTTGCATTATTCATCACTGAGTCTTCCCATGTGTATGCATGATATACATGTGAATAAACTTCTATTTGTTTTTCCTTTGTTAGTCTGCTTTTGTCAGTCTAATTTACAGCTTCACAGCCAGTAGAACCTAAGAGATCAGAGGGAGGAAGTTTTTTCCCTCCCCTACAAGTTGTAAATAGGGTCAAATGCTGGAAAGAGGTCAGGTAGGATGAAGACTAAAAAGTGTCCACTTTATTTGGAAATGAGAAGTGTTTCTTTGGCGCCTCTTTCCAAGGGTTTCAGTAGAGTATGAGAGTAGGAGCTAAGTAACTATATGTCAAGGGAAAGATTTAAATGTGAGAAAATGGAGACAGCATTTGTCTTAAAACTGAGTAATGAACAGCTTGAATCATATTGTTTCAAGCCTTCAATCTTTACAAACTAGAGACAACAAATTACTTTTTTGTTTGTTTGTTTGGCTCTCCATGGGTTTCCCTGTTCAGACCCACCCATTGATAAATGTCCACAAAGGATAAAAAGTCTATACCTCATGCTAAGTAAAAAAGCATATTCTCCACCAAAACTGTCACTGTTTTCCATAATGGCCATACCCAGCCTACATTCATTTTTAATGTGACATTTAAAAAAACTAAACAGAGATCATCTCTATTAGCAAATTAATATTATAGGCCATGATTGTTGGCCTTCATCATGTAATATTGCTATGAAATATTGAAATATCTTATCCTAAATATTTATGACATAAGTTTTATGCACACATGTTTTTCTTTAGGAAGCAGTTTCAAATGTATTTACTTAACATGATTACACATTTTGAAAAATCTGCAAGGTTTTGTTATTATTTCTTAGTGTTAATGTTAACCAAAATATTAACACTGATTCTTTCTTACTGTTGGGATTAGATGAATATGTTTAATGTTCTTATTTTTACATAAAAATACTAAGAAAGAAGGTACTTGAAAATATTTAGAGTCATAGATGTCAGATTCCATTTTTATTTTTATTATTTTTTGAGCTATTTTTAGTTTGTTATTTCCCAGAAGGGCTAATATATTTTGTCTATATGTAATTTCAAATTATAGCTTTGAAATTGAGGGTTGTAGCTGGGTAGATTTCAAATTCTTCACATTACTAAAGCAGTTGAGTTGCCTTGGGTTAGAACCTCATGTGAGAATTTTCAAGTATAAATTTAGGGAATTATAGAGTTTAAAATACTAACTTTTGAAGGCAAATTGTAAAGGTGAATGAATATATCTCTAGCTTTTAAAATGTAATCAATCTCCAATTATCTGCCTGTAGAGGAGACCATCCCTTTCTCGTTGGGAGTTTCTCAGACTTGTTGGGAAACTACTATTGCCTGGATCCAGTTGAAAAGGGTTCCGCCCATCTTGCTGGTTTGTAAAGCCATTCTCTCTCCCCACCCATGCAAATGGGTGGAATTGCACATGATCCATACTTCAAACACAACCCTCATTGCCATTAGCAAGGATAATAATCAGATGAATAGAGGTTGGGAGATTACATTCTGAATGATGTTGGCATTCTAAAATTGGCTGTCATACCTGCAATGCAAATAGCATCTACTTTGTCATGTTAAAATGAAATTAGAAATATCTTAATAGTCAAATAAGTTAGCCCATGGTTATAGTAATTTCCTTAAAAATTGAGACACTGATTTCAGATAGTAGCCCAGTGCTTGTTTTCATTTAGATAGCTTGAGTTTATTTTTATCTGTTTTCTTACATGGGGTTTGTTAAGCTTCATGATACAGCTCTAAAGAAGGGAGAGAGCAGAATCCTGGGGGCATGAGGTAGAGAGAGAAAGGCCTGGTTCAGATATGACTTTATGTTGGAATGCAAAGAGTTAGCTGGAGCTTTTTGAAGAAGTGAAATCTAAACAGACTGAAAACATGAGATATTTGGGCTGGAAAAGGAATTAGGAATTGAGAGAGTGGGGAAGAGTGTCCAGGGAAAGAGAGAAGTATATTTGAAGGTATAGAGGCTAGAGAGAGAGCATAGTTTATAGTAAAACTGGTTAAAAATAAGCCATCATCACCGCCATCATCAACAACGAAAATTGTTTAGTTCAAAGATGAAGCATGGCCAGAGGAGAGACTGCAGAGGGATTTAAAGATGTACTGAGGGATTTTAAGCAAGACAGTGACCTGATCAACTTCGTATTTTGCAAATATCACTGATACTGCTGTGTATGGAACAGATTGGTGGGGGCAAGAATTGACACAGGCAGGCTAGTGAGGAGACTCGAAATAATCCAAGTAAGAAATGATGGTGGTGTTAATGGGGAAGGAAGGAAATTGGTGGGCTCTTGAGCTATTTCAAAGATAACAGTAGCTCTTGGAGATCAATTAGGTAGGTGGAGTAGGGAAGAGGGAGTAATTGAGGTTGACTCTCCTGTTTCTTGCTTGGTAGCAGTCTGAATGGTGATTCTCCCAAGGAGCATGGGGATTCATGACTGAATGAAGTGAGATAGGAAAAAAGGAGTTTGAAAGGAAGAGAATACTAATTTTCAGAAAGACCACTCACTCAACCAGAAAACGTGGAGCCAAAAAGCCAGAGCTGCTACTGCCATTAGCTCTTTCTGTAGTCCATGGTTGAGGCTTCTTATAAGAAACCCTTTGTTTTATTTGTTATGATATCATTTTATTTTATAACAGTATATAAATATTATTTTCCTTTCCCCCTTTTAAAAATACAGTATCCTGCACTCAAAATAGTGTTAGATTGAAAAGGACCTTGGAAATTATGGTTTCTCTGCACAGGTGAGAAAATGGGAGCTCTGAGGAAGACTGTGATAGCTGTGGGGTGACAGAGTAGTGAAACCCAGGTCTTCTAATGGCCACTTTATTGCTCTTACCTAGCCAGCTCCACACTGATTACTGTGTTCAATTAAAACAAGTAAGTGAAACTAAAGACTTGATAAAAAGAAAGTATCATTATCACAGAGGGAAAAATGGCATAAATAAATATGTTGTTTACTTAACACGCTTTTTTGGTAGTATAGAATTCCATTTTTGATAGCCAGGATTGCAAAAATTCAGTTCCTTCTCAGTATTATATTTCCTGTCCTTCCATTGACTTTCTTTCCTGATGAACCTGAAAGGGTTAAAAGTCAGGCAATCTGGTCCTAGGTTTCGTTTTATTTCTAATTAATTCATGAACTCATTCCACTTCTATTGACCCCATTACAAACAAACAAACAAAGCCTCATATCTCAAAAAATAAGAATTTGGGACCATATTCTTTCAAAATCCTTTCTTTCATCTGTCTTTATCATTTTCTGTTTTTTGTCACTGGCTGTCTTTACTTTCGTCCTTAAACTGCTTTTCCTTTTTTATGGCAAATGGGAATTTTTTTTAAAAACCTGGGTATAGTAAGTCAGTGAGGTGTATGTCCAGGATAGTCCTTTTTTTTTCTTAAAGTTTTTATTTATTTATTTGATACGGAGCACATGTATGCAAGCGCAAGTGCAAGTGGTAGGGGGGTCGGGGCAGAGGGAAAGAATCTCTGTGCAGGGTGTGGAGCCCTATGGGACCATGGGACTTGGCTCAAAGCAGGGCTGGATGCAGGGCTTGATCTAAGGACCCCAAGATCATGACCTAAGACTAAATTGAGAGTCAGACTGTTAACTGACTGAGCCACCCAGGCACCCCCAGGATAGTCTTTTTATAGATTAGGTAGAATAGGGCCAGATTTTGGTTTGTTCTGTTAGCAACATATCACCATATTTACTTTCCTTCTTTAAAAATAGGCCTTGTAGGGGCACCTGGGTGGCTCGGTGGGTTAAGCCTCTGCCTTCAGCTCAGGTCATGAACTCAGGGTCCTGGGATCAAGCCCTGAGTCCTTGGGCTCTCTGCTCGGTGGGGAGCCTGCTTCCCCATCTCCCTCTGCCTGCTTCTCTGCCTGCTTGTGATTTCTCTCTCTCTGTCAAGTAAATAAATTAAAAAATAAATAAAAATAGGCATTGAAATCAGGAAGAGAAGCAGAAGAGGAAAGTACTAGAATCTGGAGTAGATGGGGGTTGGGTATAAGGTGGGTATAATGCTGTGGTCTTCCAAGTAGAGAGAAAATACCCTAAGAGGTATGCATGTTGAATCACTGGGTTTTGGAGAAAAAATATTGGAACATCTCTTTGTATTTATTTTTAATTTCCTTCTTTACAAACTTCTGCTTTTGTGCATATCATAATATGGGACACATCAGTGGAGTATGTGCATATCATTTATAATGCATACATGTACCTATACATTATGAGAGTATGCTTTTGATGTTAAGCTGACAGAAGGATATGGTTAAATGAGTTTGGAAACCATTGGTGAAGAATTTGCAAACAAAGCAAGTTAGGGGCATCAAGATAAATATTATGTACTTAATTTCTCACTTTTGGCTATTGTCTTCCCTCAAAATAAAGAAAATAACAACAAACAGCATTTTGGTGGCAGAATTTATTTTAACTGAGTCTTTAACTTGTTACATTTGTGGAAAAGCATTCACCCACAAAGTATTTAGTTTTAAGATTAATTGTATTCTTGTATGTGATTTTTTGGGATTGCTAAGTAACTCATACTGAAATTGGCTCAGTATAATTTAATTTATTTAAACCTGCAACTGAGGAAGCAATAGTAGATTATATTTGTGTTTTTAAAAGGTCTGGCTAGGAATTTTTAAGTGCTATTTTTTCAGGGTTTTTTTCCCCATTCATTTTATTTAATTTTTTCTAATTATTTCTCACAGAATAAGACCACAGCTTGCCAAAGAGAAGATTGAAGGATGCCATATTTGTACATCTGTCACACCGGGAGAACCTCAGGTCTTCCTAGGGAAAGATAAAGCTTTTACCTTTGATTATGTGTTTGACATTGAATCTCAGCAAGAGCAGATCTACACTCAATGTATAGAAAAACTAATTGAAGGTTGTTTTGAAGGATACAATGCTACCGTTTTTGCCTATGGACAAGTAAGTTTCTGACTTACTTAACCAAATTAGTTTCTTAGAAGCTGTAACTTTTCAGAAGTGTCATTTCACTGCACTTTTATTTTTGTTTCTTGAACTTATGTTATTAATATCAAGCATACATTTTTCTTTGTTCTGTTCTTTTATTCAGACTGGAGCTGGCAAAACATACACAATGGGAACAGGATTTGATGTTAACATCATCGAGGAAGAGCAGGGTATTATTTCTCGTGCTGTTAAACACCTTTTCAAGAGTATTGAAGAGAAAAAACACACTGCAATTAAAAATGGGCTTCCCCCTCCAGATTTTAAAGTGAATGCCCAATTCTTAGAGGTAATAGTCTAATTGTGTCATTAGTTTCCTTTATATCTTTCCCTTAAGACCCTAACACTTAAAGATTCTATACTCCCAGGTTCTAGTATAGTATTTGGCGCTTAGTGCTTAATAAATAACATTTGAGTAAATTAATTTTAGGTAATAGGTTATAGTAACAGTAGACAATAAGTAATAAATATTGTTGATATAAAAAATTATAAACACTTGACCAGTGTTCATAGAGTAAACAATATTGTTTATTTCAGACTCCATCTTATAATTACTGTTGTAATGTAGGCAGGCTCACAAAGATCTGGGAACTCAGCAGCTAAGAAGGAGGGAAGATGTGCAGAATTATAGAACTGAGGCCGTAGCACTAATGGAGCTGCAGAAGCTGGTATTGCTGCAAGGAGAGGCAGCAATGTTTATGTAATGTCCAAAGGTTGAGGCAGGTTTGGATTAATTTAGGGCGGTCTAGTCTGGTGGGAGGGACATACAGTTAAGAGGACATCTGGGACTTGAGCAATACTGCAGTTAGGTGGATGACAACATTATAATTCTGGGTGCTTGGTCCAAAGAGTGTTCTAGTCTGATTCTAGTACAGATGGCCTGAGCTAATGATTTTGATCATTGATGAAATAGTTTACTCAGCATTATATAGCACAAAATAGAAAATTTAATTCAAATTAACATCTGTTATCTTACTGCTGGTTTTTTTTTTTAAAGATTTTATTTAGTTATTTATTTATTTATTCGACAGACAGAGATCACAAGTAGGCAGAGAGGCAGGCAGAGAGAGAGGGGGGAAGCAGGCTCCCCGCTGAGCAGAGAACCCAATGCGGGGCTCGATGCGGGGCTCGATGCGGGGCTCGATGCGGGGCTCGATCCCAGGACCCTGGGATCATGACCTGAGCCGAAAGCAGAGGCTTTAACCCACTGAGCCACCCAGGTGCCCCTTTACTGCTGGTTTTAATGGACATCCCAATTTAGTAAAACTGAGAATAATCTATGTACTTTTTACCAAAAGAAAGGTAATTGATGGTAGAAAAAGAAAAGAAACAGTGCTCTTCCACCTTCCCTTTCACCATCCGATTGTAGCTGGCATGATGACTGTAAGCATATTGATAGACAAATAGGTGTATGCATCCTTTTCGAATGTGTAATCTTAGCCACTATTGATACAGAAACACTAATATCATTGCTGACCTTGGAAAAATACTAAGTGCTAATTTTTAGATACATTAATAAAGGTTGTAGGGCAATAGGAAATATTTTTAGCTGAAGTAGTAAAAATTCTTAAAATCTTCTCTTAGCTTAGGATTTGTCTACATTTGGTATTTTTGAGTTCACTTATGTTTACAAATAATTGTTTATCTCTTGCAAATGATTAATAGATCATTTTAGCTAGTCTTCAACTCATTAGTCGTGATTAAGACATTTACTCTTCTTACTCTTATGAAGAAATCTGGCACTTACTTGTATTTGTAATAATTGTATCATTCATTTTAATGTGTTATTTTAAAGAAATATATTATTTTAAAGATGTTTTAAGGTATGTTTGAAAGATAATGTGCAATATATGTTAATAGCCATGAGGCAATCTCTGCTAAAATTAAGCTTATAATATTTCTTTTTGATAGCTATATAATGAAGAGGTCCTTGACCTATTTGATACCACTCGTGATATTGATGCAAAAAATAAAAAATCAAATATAAGAATTCATGAAGATTCAACTGGAGGAATTTATACTGTGGGCGTCACAACACGTACTGTGAATACAGAATCAGAGGTGACATTTATGTTAAAGTTTAAAGTAGAGCATGTTTGGCTTTATTTAATAATCAGCTTTACTGATAATGTGTTTAAGATCAAGAATGAAATTTATATCCTTATATATAATATGGAGTTAAAATCTTGTCTTTTTTCCCCATTTTTTATATGAGGATTTTATTTTTTATAATGCCAGGGTTATGATAAAGTTAGTACATATATCATAGCATGAAAAGAATCTAAGGCAATATGTTTATAGTTTTTTTTTTCAGAGCTAAAGAAAGAGTTAGGTCATTGAAGGTGAAGGATGAGACCCCAATCCTTTTGTTCGTTTTGCTGTCACATATGTAGGAGTATATCATGGTTCCTAAAGGGAAACTATTAAGAAAAGTTACAGAAAAGTATTTCAGGGGAAGATACAGAAGGGCCTGAGTAATTCAAGTTGTTTCTCAGTTTGTTCCCAAGTGTTCTACTGTAACAGTTTTGGAATGGAAGCTGCAAATGTCAGCAAATGACAGACAATGGAATCTCAGTGTTTTCTCCTATTAAAAAAATAATGCACTATTATACTGAGAAGTTCAGCTCAGAAAGTGCCTGTAACTAAAATAATATGAAAATCCACATCTTTTATATCCCCTAATATGGTAGGTTTTGGCCGTTAGATTAGATTTCTGATTGTGTGGTATCTTGTTTAAATATTGTTCAAGTAAAATCTTTCTTTTCCTTTTCCAGATGATGCAGTGTTTGAAGCTGGGTGCTTTATCCCGGACTACTGCTAGTACCCAGATGAATGTTCAGAGCTCTCGTTCACATGCCATTTTTACCATTCATTTGTGTCAAACCAGAATGTGTCCCCAAATAGATGCTGTGAGTTTTTTAGTTCTAATTTCTTTTTTTTTTTTTTTTAATATATTTTTGTAATTTACTTGACAGAGAGAAAGAGCACAAGCAGAGGGAGCAGCAGGCAGAAGGAGAGGGAAAAGCAGGCTCCCCACTGACCAGGGAGCCTGATGTGGGACACATTCCCAGGACCCTGGGATCATGACCTGAGCCAAAGGCAGATGCTTAACCTACTGAGCCACCTAGGCGCCCTTTAAGTTCTAGTTTCTTAAACTTGCAGGCTTCATTTTCCTAAAACTCCACATAAATCCCAAGGGAATCCATTTAAGTCAAATTTAGTTTGGCTAATCATTCCTTTTCCTAATGAGATATCTTTGATTGTATTTAAACTGAGTCTGGCCAACTAAGTAAGATTTGAGATAAAAAAATAGATATGTGTCTATAGCAACCAGAAAGCAAGCTGTGGCTTTGTGGTGATGGGTGTCGTTATCCGAGACCCCTTGCTTTTGAGGACTGTGCGTTACAGTTTTCTCTTCATCAGTATAAGCAAAGACTCAGTTGATAACAGCTAGTTTCTGACTGGCCAGCTTCTTTCTACCGTTGCCTAAGCTTCTAATGGCCAGTAGATTTTTTTGCATTTACATTTATTTGGCTGCTTGCCTATTTTTGAGTATTATATGTATTTAATATATACTTATATTTAATTATTTAATGTACATATAATGAGGACAAGGTGGGATTGGAGGATATTTAGTGTCACATTAATAAAATATTTTTTATTATTTCCTCAATTGCAGGAGAATGCGACTGATAATAAGGTGATTTCTGAATCATCACAGCTGAATGAATTTGAAACCTTGACTGCAAAGTTCCATTTTGTTGATCTGGCAGGATCAGAAAGACTGAAGCGTACTGGAGCTACAGGCGAGCGGGCAAAAGAAGGCATTTCCATCAACTGTGGACTTGTAAGACTAAGACCACAGTTTTGTGCTGAGAATATATCAGAACTTTTCTTGTGTCCTTTTCCCTTTTGTAATACGTAATACCCAAGTGGAAATCCTTCACGTGCTGAGATGAAAAATGAAAGTTACAGTAAACTTACAAACTTAGGTGTAAAGCACATTTTAGGCTTTTTTTCTTTAAAACATTTCAGTTTTTTACATGTGTACAAATTTAGTTGGATTAAATTTTATGATATATGCAGAAAATAATATATATAGTAGAAATGATTTAAAAAATTCTCCCCACCTTTAAAAATACATTGTCAAAATCATTTAATATTAAATATTTCATGGAATGACTTTTCAAAGTAGATTTTTTTGGCTAATATTTTATGAGTCATTTTATTTTGGGTATTACAATCAGTTTTTTTTAAGGTAATGATTGTTATAAAATGATAATTTTCCTGTATTAGGAGTTAATTTTAATACCATGCCACCTAGTGGTATTTTTTGATTGCAGAACACCTTGTGTTTGCTAGTATAAGGCTTTAGTTTACAGAAGAAGTTTTAGGGCAAGTTTTTATATAATAAATCTTTTCCCGTTGACTTTCGTTATAAAATTAGACATTTGTTCCTGCATAAAAGTAATGTCATCCCTAAATTTCTGTGATGCAGGTAGCATCAGGGTCTGTGTTTTATGCTTTGCTTCCCTCCCTCCCGCCTACAGCTGGGGATGCCAGTCAGATGGTCCTATTTTACTATTGTCCAGTATTTGTTCCTAGACGATTGTAACTCTTGGTGTGGAAATTAACAACCAAGGCTGGGTAGAGAGAGCCAGACTTCCCAACTGCAACTTCCATCTTGGTGTTTACACTGTGGTTCTGTGTTGTGTTAAAGGGAATGACCTGGATCCTAGACTTTGTGTATTGATCCGAATATCTTAGGAGATAAAATCACGGTAGAATTTCCATTTGTGCTGTCAGGAAAAAACAAAAGCCATCGGTTTGTTTCCTTGTTTAGGCCACTGAAACATGTTGGGATACGTCTGGTAAACTTTCAGCTTCTCTGGAGAAGGGGAACTAAGACACAATATGATGCTGATGTCAGTCTCTGCAGGATCCATTGGTCCTGACAAAGTCATGGTTATAGTTGTTTGCATTACTGAAGGCGAGTGTGACCAAGGTCAGCTCTAGCTGTCCCTTCACTCTGGTAGGATAAACAATAAGAGTTTCAGGGGAGTGACTAGAGAGTTCTATAATTTGACCTACTTTTTAAATATTGGATGAGTAGCACATAGGTTCATTATATTTGTAAAGATAGTTATACTTGTGTTAAGAACACCTTGTTCAGAGAAATCATACTGATGTTTTTATTATGGTTAAAGAAGAGTTTGTTTTTCCATAAGGAAGCTATATTGCAGTAAAAAAGTTTCATGAATCTGTTAAACTACCTAAACATTTTATTTCTTCATTGAGTTGAGAAGAATTTGACACATGAATTGACAGTTTTCTGAAGATACAGCCTGATGCTCTGATAATTCTAGGGATGGTTAGGTGGTGTCAACTGTATCACATTAAAGAAAATCTTTGAATTGAAGTTTAAGTACTTGTGAGTTACGGGTATATTATAGTACTACATTTCAGTGATGTTAGTTTTTATTGGTTAACATAGAAAACTTTGAAGTGTACTTCATACTTCAAAATACAAATGTGAAGCAAAACCAAACATGTTCTCAATTCTGTCATGTCTCCATATTATTCTTTATAAGCTTTTTAATTTCAAATTGTTATAATTACTACAATTTTATTACTTTTTTCTCTCTCTGTCTTTTAGTTGGCACTTGGCAATGTAATAAGTGCATTGGGAGATAAGAGCAAAAGGGCCACCCATGTCCCTTATAGAGATTCTAAGCTGACAAGACTACTGCAGGATTCCCTTGGGGGTAATAGGTATGCATAAGTGATTATCCTCCATATTCCTGAATTTCACTTAATTTTAAAACAAATTTATAAAGTAATTTATAAGAACTGTTTTTATTATGAAGCAAATTAATAGAATGAGGAATAATGATTTTTAAGTACCTAAAATGTGTGTCCTTTTGTATGTGATTATTTCACATAACCCTTAATAACATCCCATATGTAGGTGTTATGTTGTTATTTTATAGATAAGGAAATTGAAATCCAGAGAGGTTAAGTAATTTATTCAAAGTCACTTAGCTTGTAAGTGAATTTCATAGCATGTACTTTTTCTACTATATTATAATTTCTGCTTTAAGTGCTTAGCACACGGCAGATGCCTAATAAAATTCTGTTGAAAAATAAATGCTGTCTTCTAAGAAATTACAAAGTAACTAAATATTGATATTTTTTACAAAGTCTCCTAAATTTTTTTAAAGATTTTTATTTATTTATTTGAAACAGAGAGAGAGAGAGAGCACACACGTGCACACGCGGGTAGGGGCAGGAAGGGGGAGAGGGAGAAGGAGAAGCAGGCTCCCTGCTGAGTAAGGAGTCCAAGGAGGGGCTCCAGCCCAGGACCCTGGCATCATGACCTCAGCTGAAGGCAGATGCTTAACGAACTGAGCCACCCAGGTACCCCAAAATCACCTAAAATTTAACATTTTTTAATGTGGAAATACTTTTTTGTAAATGCCAATTGAATGAAATACAGGTTGTTTGCCGTTTATTAACTTTGCCAATATCACTGATATTCCTCTTTTTCCATACTTTGCATCATTCTGATATATTTCATCAGCTAAACTCATTCTTTTGGTAATACATTCCTTTTTGTAAACATCAGTATGTTGGTTTTAAAAGTGGAAATATTTTTGGCTTTTAAATTCAATCAATGTAATGAAACAAGTTACAGACAATTAGAGTGAATCTAATTAACAGTGTTTCAAAGGTCTGACACATTTATTAGAAAGTTTATTAGATGCTATAAAATGACCTGATGATTACACTTACAGATTTCCTTTTTGAGCAACTATCATTCAAAGAATTTTGATAATAATATCAATCTGGGTCTTAGTATAATGAGACCAATTTTTGTTTTTTAAGCCAAATATAAATTTTTCAAGTTTGTGGAATTGTAGTCCTTTCCTATATTTATTTTTTAACTATAAAAGAAAGCAGAGATAAATGTCCTCCCCTTACAAGTCTTAATACTTTTGAGTACTTTAATGCTTCTGAGAGTTTTCTTGCCTTTTAAGCAGTCTTAGGATATTTGCACTGTGGGTCCTGAATTCCTCTGGAGTTTCAGATTGGCTACAGCTAAATACAGATAGGCTATAGTCTCAGGTGTTCCTCATCTATTTCCTTACTGAGCGGTAACTCTTCAGTAGAAAAAACCTCTTCTAATCTCATCCTTAATGAACCTCAATTCCTACCTAAAAATTTGAAATTGAACTTCTAGTTCAAAAGCATAATATTTTGTGTAAGCCTTAGAGAACAGAATACTTTTGATTTGTCAAGTTTGTACAAATTACTCTTAAAAGAAAAAATAGATCAGGGGCACCTGGGTGGCTCAGTGGGTTAAAGCCTCTGCCTTTAGCTTAGGTCATGATCCCAGGGTCCTGGGATTGAGCCCCGCATCAGGCTCTCTGCTCAGTGGGGAGCCTGCTTCCCTTTCTCTCTCTCTGCCTGCCTTTCTGCCTACTTGTGATCTCTGTCTGTCAAATAAGTAAAATCTTAAAAAAAAAAAAAAGAAAAGAAAAAATAGATCAAAGATATTACTGGAAATAAACTGTCTCTATCCATGTGCATAGCTTAGTGACTTTTATTTTTGAACCAAACTGACTTTCTGGTGCCTGGGTAGCTCAGTCAGTTAAGCATCTGCCTTTGGCTCAGGTCATGATCCCGGGGTCCTGGGATCAAGTCCCATATTGGGCTCCCTGCTCAGTGGGGAATCTGCTTCTCCCTCTGCCCCCTTGTGCTCACTCACTCTCTCTCTCTCACAAAAGAAACCACCAAAACAAAAAAGCCCCCCAAAACCAAACTGGTTTTCATAAATTTATAATGTTTAATATAGCATTACAACAAGTTTATAGCAAAAATTCTAAAGAAGACAGAAAAATGGAAAGGCCAGATAAAAATCAGTTACATTTCTATTATCTACAAGTTAACTACTGTTAACATTGTGATGTATTTCCTCCCTAACATATGATATAATATGATATATAATATAACATCATAAATAATATATAAGATATAAAATAACCTATTTAAGTGATATGGTTGCCTTTAAAACAGAATTGTGGTTTTATATAAACTTTAAAAATAAACAGTTTTAATGTTTTCTTTGAAGTTTTCATAAATACAACCATTCTTGAAATTTGTATCTTTATTTAGTATGTGATGTTTTCCTTATACAATAGATCTTAGCCTCTCTCATTCCTGACTTTCACCATTTTCCTTAAGCACTTGATCCAAGTGATTTTCAAAATATTTGTGAAGGGCAAGTTCTTTTACCCCACTTCCCAATTTCTGGTGGGTTAATACTGTGCATGACTGTACTCAGCTTGCCCATTTGTGACTTACCATATAAGTCTGAAAACCCTTAACTGCTTTATACTCCATACAATGAGATAAGGTCATTGATTATAGCATATTCAAATGTTACAAAAGTCTAAAATGTTTGCTGTCAATTTCTGTATTTATTGTGAACATGTTAACAAATGATTAGACTTGCACTGAACTGGAGACCACACTTTGAGTATTCCTGTTCTCGAATCAGTGTCCATAACCATCACTCTCACTTGGTTACCTTATTTTATTCATTAAAACAGAGAGCTAGAGATACATGAATTTTTTTTTAAAGATTTTATAATCTTTTTATAAGATTTTATATTCTTTATAATCTTTTTTAAAAAAAATTTATATGTTTATTTGAGGGAGGGAGAGCACAAACATTGGGCAGGGAGCAGAAGCACAGGCAGAGGGACAGGCATACTCCCTTGCTAGAGCAGAAAGCCTGATGTTGGGCTTGATCCCAGGACCCTGAGATAATGACCTGAGCTGAAGTACTGACTGAGCCACCCAGGTACCTCTTCATGAATTAGTTTTAACTTTCTGACCTCTAATAAGTAAATATGTAATCACAATTACTAATGATCTACTAGATTCCAATATTGTGTTACATAAAGTGTATTGATATGTAAAACTTGATGATCCTTATCCTCTAGGAGTTTAGGGTCTAACAGTTGGGGGTCTATAAAATTTTAATATAGTAATATAATAAAGAGTCAACAAAAAAGAGATACACAAAGGATTTGAAGAAAAGAAAGAGAGTAGGCAAACTGATGGTTGAATTCTTGGACTAGATGATACCCATGTTGAATCTTGACTAATACTATGAGTAAATACAGACGAATAAGCATTGTTAAGGGATGAAGATGGATGGAATGGGACCCCTTTTAAAAGGGTTACTATGAGTGCTGTGTTGAGATTATTGGGGGAAGGTAGCAGTGGAAGCAGACGAGGAGGCTAAAGATCGAATTGATAGGCATGAATTTTCTATCAGGGTGGATAAATTAGCTCCTTAATTGTAGTTCCTATATATTTTCCAGTTAGTGTTTAAGTGCTACTTACAATCTTCATGTCTATTTCATTGACAGACAGAATAGCTGGCCATACTAAGCATTTCACTATCCTTTTCTTTGGTTGGCAGAGCAATTCATCATGACAATAAAGTACTATTTCCCATTTTTTTTTTTTTCCTGTGTAATCTGGCCAAAAACTTAGGACTTTGGCCACTCAGTCACAAATGAGGTTCTATATTGTAAAACATGTGTATTTACTAAATATTCTTCTTGTTCAGATGATAGGATTTTGTGTAAATTTCTTTGCTGACATTAAAAGTCAGGATACAAGTGGGGCACCTGGGTGGCTCATTTAGTTCTTCTGCTCATGTCATGATCCCAGGATCCTGATTGAGCCTGTCAGGCTCCTTGCCTGGCAGAGAGCCCCCTTCTCCATTTCCCTCTGCCTGCCATTCCTCCTGCTTGTACTCTTTCTGTCAAATAAATAAATCTTAAAAAAAAAATCAGGATACAAGTAATTAAATAAAAAGAAAAAACCCTAAAATCCTGAAATATTAAGTAGATATGAAAAGGAGGTATAAAAAATGGTTTTTGAATATAATTCGTCATTATTATGGATAGATTAAATTTTAGAATTGTTTGCATTGCTTCAGAAATATTTTGTAGAGGTGAGAACACCTGTGCTTTCTCAAAATATTAAGGGTAAAATAAGGATAACATAATTTCATTTTCCCCAATTTCACCTACATAAAAATCTTTTTCCTTCAGAGAGTCTTAAAGCATGGAGACTTTTAAATTTGCTTTTATTTTTAAGTTAGTGCTATCAGTCTTTTAGTAATTTGAAGATAAGATACTATTTAAAAGGCAGGATATTAAAAATGCTTATTTCAGTGTTTTACTTGCTTTTTCCTGTGAACCTAATTATGCTTTTTAACTTTCAGCCAAACAATCATGATAGCATGTGTTAGCCCCTCAGACAGAGATTTTATGGAAACCTTAAATACCCTGAAATATGCCAATCGAGCTAGAAATATCAAGAACAAGGTGATGGTCAACCAGGACAGAGCTAGTCAGCAAATCAATGCACTTCGTAGTGAGATCACACGGCTTCAGATGGAGCTCATGGAATACAAAACAGTGAGTGAATCGGTTTGACTTTGCATTTTGTGGTGCATCTTGTGAAGACAGTGATGTCTTGTTGTGATAGCTTAGACATACATATGTGTCTCCAGAGTCTCTCATCTGTCAAAATAGTAGCTTCCTTCCTTTTGGAGATAGAATTCTCTAGTTTTCCTTGTGGATAACCTTTAATATTGTTCAGTCTATCCACTGGACCAACCTCTTATTTCAAAAGCCTTCCCTAGTCCCTTTCTTTAGTGACAAATGCACAGAGGGATGTAATAGAGGGAAGAAGATCTCTTTTGCCTTGAGGCTACTAAAACAAAAATGCTCTTTGTTGTAGATGTGTTGTATCCTTAAGCAAAACTCTTGTATATTTAAGGCCCCTTAACAGATGGGGAAATATTTTCCTTTCCTAGGGTAAAAGAATAATTGACGAGGAGGGTGTGGAAAGCATCAATGACATGTTTCATGAGAATGCTATGCTACAGACTGAAAATAATAACCTGCGTGTAAGAATTAAAGCTATGCAAGAGACAGTTGATGCATTGAGGACCAGAATCACACAGCTTGTTAGCGATCAGGCCAACCAGGTTCTTGCCAGAGCAGGTATGTCTGTGAGGTGGGATGAGTGAGGGATTAACTCCTGGAGGGCAGGGAACATTCTTTGTGGTCATTAATTACATGGAATATTTCAAGTAGAAGTATCAGTCTGTGTATATACAGTCTGTGATTTTAAGTTAAATACTTAACTTATAAATAATACATTCTTGAGGAAATAAAATGTGTCCTTTGCTTCTATAATATTATTTTATTGTCTACTTATATAACTAAGGGTAGGAAATATGCTGTATGACTTGTGTTTTAGAACTTTATTGTTTTATTTCCATAACTTTTTTCTCTGATTCTGTCTTGTTGAAGTTTTAATTTAAAGAAAATTCTTAATTTCATATTTTATCTTGCAGGTGAAGGGAATGAGGAGATCAGCAATATGATTCACAGTTATATCAAAGAAATCGAAGATCTCAGGTGCAATTCATGTTCTTTAATATGTAATGCACGTGTTTTGCGTTTTGTATATAGTGATACTGCTGTTTGATGAGTTTATTGTTAGTAACTATTCATGGTGATATTTCAGTCCTTTGATGAGGTTTACTCTAGGGGAATAGGTACTTGCCTTTCTCATAATGTCACATTCCAAACTACTTTTCTCCCTTCTCTTCCTATTTTCTCTTCCTATATTATCCTCCTGCTCTAGTTACTATACCTCTCTTTGGGAGCTCACCTAACCCGATGTACAGGACCAGTATAACTGATATCTATGAGGTTACTTTTGGTGCCTTCCCTCCCTGTGCCTCTTTCTCCATCATCTGAGAATGGTCAATGTCAATAAGTCATTTCTAATTTTTTTTTAAGGTTTAGTTAATACTTTGGAGGGGAAGGGCAAAGGGAAAGGGAGAGAGAGAATCTCAAGCAGACCTTTCTACTGAGTGGGTAGCCCCATGAGGAGTTTGATCTCATGACCTTGAGATCATCACCTGAGCCAAGATCAAGAGTTGGACACAACCAACTGAGCCATCCAAATACCAGAAACCCTTTCTAATTTTTTTTTTTAAGATTTTTATTTATTTATTTGATAGACAGATCACACAAGTAGGCAGAGAGGCAGGCATAGAGGGGAGGGGAGAAGCAGGCTCCCTGCCGAGCAGAGAGCCCGATGCGGGACTCGATCCCAGGATGCTGGGATCATGACCCGAGCCGAAGGCAGTGGCTTAACCCACTGAGCCACCCAGGCGTCCCAATCCTTTCTAATTTTTAAAATGTCACATTACTCCTGTTCATTTCTACATCTCGAGCTGTTCTTTATGTGTGACTCACTGCATCCCTAACAATTTTCCTGGTACGTACAGAGGCTCCTTCTACATTCACATACAACATACTACAAATGTTTACCATATGCCAAACACTGTGCTGTGGACTCAGCAAGTGTGACAGGAGTTCCTAGTCCAGGTGGGATGACTTACATATATTCACAGGTAGGAAATGGAATGACAGAACTTATTTAAAAGAACACCCACACCTGATATGGGAATGTGGAGGAGACCACTGAGCCCAGACTGGGGTAATACAGATTAGAAAGCAGGTCTGGGACAAAATTCATTTCTGTATTTTCAGGTTCTGTGGTCTGCTGAGCTACTTTCTCTTGAAGTAAAACTATAGTCAGCTCCATGGGGAGCATCTAAGTAGCTCAGATCTCATTTTTGCTGCCTGTTTGCAGAAAATAACCAAGTGGGAGATCATCTTTCATAGCCACCCGAACACTTCTCCATCTTGTATTTGTGTTCTTTTCCTTTCTCCTTTGAGCTGTTTTAGAGATCCCCGGAGATGACTATTGTTTCCATTACTTTTACTTCCACAAGGCACACTGGATCCCTTAAATGTTTCAAGAAGCAAAAACAAGTAAGACATTTGGATAGAGTTACTCAAATAACTGTTACCTTATTTGGTGTATATGTAAGCTTTACCTTTTTGGTGGAGACTTCTGGAACATTGGGTCCTGGTTCTGGTCAGCAGCCAATCTGGACTTATAGTTTCTATCCTGTGTTGGCAGTGGTCTTTCCTGTCTGCTGCCAAGCACTTAATATCTGACCTTACTCCATAGATCCTAATTACCATTCCTTAAGATATAACTGGAATTTCTATTTTTGAATTCTTAAAGATTGTCTTCCTCCTCCTGGTCTGCTTCTCTTTATCTGTTTTATTTCCTTGGCACTAGTCAATTTTTTTTTTTTTTAAGATTTTATTTATTTGTTTGACAGACAGAGATCACAAGCAGTCAGAGAGGCAGGCAGAGAGAGGGGGGAGGCAAGCTCCCTGCTGAGCAGAGAGCCCGATGTGGGGCTCCATCCCAGGACCCTGAGATCATAACCTGAGCCGAAGGCAGAGGCTTAACCCACTGAGCCACCCAGGTGCCCTGGCACTAGTCAAATTTTTTTTTTTTAAAGATTTTATTTATTTGTCAGAGAGTGAGCAGGAGCGAGCACAGGCAGACAGAGTGGCAGGCAGAGGCAGAGGGAGAAGCAGGCTCCCTGCTGATCAAGGAGTCCTGGTGAGCCGAAGGCAGCCGCTCACCCAGGCGTCCCTGGCACTAGTCAATTTTTAAGGCTCATTCTAAATTCTGGTTCTTATGCTTTATTTCTTCTCTTCTAAGACCATATCTAAGCCTGGTCTCACAATAAGACAAATGGCTTGGCTAGTGTCATTATTTTCTACAAAACAGAATCATTTTTATTCCTTACAGTGGCTAAATAGAACATCTAATATCTTTCTTTTTCAAGTTCTTGATCTAATGCCATTCTTTAATCCATTTAGAAAATAGAGATGACTCTTGGGCCCTGAGTTCAATCAGTGATCAAATCTTCCTTGGTGTAAATTAACGGCTTGTTCTACTTGTCCAAAACTTCTTTGATGGTTCTTTCTTTAGGTGTGCCCCACTTCTGAGGGTGGTGTTCTAGAATCTCAAGACTGTAATTTACAATATAAAAATAATGTATATGTGGAATGAGCATAAATGAGCTTTGAATTTAAGTTGGATTACCTCTATTGAAATTAAATTTTCTACTTATTAATAAGTGTGTGACCTTCGTCAAGATTCCTAACATATCTGAGCTTTAGTTTGTTCATGTCTAAGAATGAGGTAATACCTGATAGTCTCAAGGAGTTATTATGGGGCTCAATGAAAGAATAAGATGTCACAGCCTAATGTGGTATCATTTAGGTCCAAGTTCTTTTTTTTTTTTTTTAAAGATTTTTATTTATTTATTTGATAGACAGAGATCACAAGTAGGCAGAGAGAGAAAGGAGGAAGCAGGCTGTCCGCAGAGCAGAGAGCCGGATGCGGGGCTTGATCCCATGACCCTGGGATCATGACCCGAGCGAAGGCAGCGGCTTTAACCCGCTGAGCCACCCAGGCGCCCCTAGGTCCAAGTTCTCATATAGTTTTTTTCTCTACTAAATCCTACTCCAATCCATACTTCTATCAAAACTTCATCTTTGGGGACGCCTGGGTGGCTCAGTTGGTTGGGCGGCTGCCTTCGGCTCAGGTCATGATCCTGGCGTCCTGGGATCGAGTCCCGCATCGGGCTTCTTGCTCGGCGGGGAGCCTGCTCCTCCCTCCGCCTCTGCCTGCCTCTCGGTCTGCCTGTGCTCGCTCTCTCTCTCTCTCTAACTAATAAATAAATAAAATCTTAAAAAAAAAAA
>ML107931.1:144160-253171 GCA_003697995.1 Taxidea taxus jeffersonii | reverse complement strand
TCTTTGTGTCTTCCTCAATTTCTTTCATGAGTACTTTATAGTTCTCTGAGTATAGATTCTTTGCCTCTTTGGTGAGGTTTATTCCTAGGTATCTTATGGTTTTGGGTGTAATTGTAAATGGGATTGACTCCTTAATTTCTCTTTCTTCTGTCTTGTTGTTGGTGTAAAGAAATGCAACTGATTTCTGTGCATTGATTTTATATCCTGACACTTTACTGAATTCCTGTACAAGCTCTAGCAGTTTTGGAGTGGAGCCTTTTGGGTTTTCCACATATAGTATCCTATCATCTGCAAAGAGCGATAGTTTGACTTCTTCTTTGCCGATTTGGATGCCTTTAATTTCTTTTTGTTGTCTGATTGCTGAGGCTAGGACTTCTAGTACTATGTTGAATAGCAGTGGTGATAGTGGACATCCCTGCTGTGTTCCTGATCTTAGCGGAAAAGCTCTCAGTTTTTCTCCATTGAAAATGATACTTGCAGTGGGTTTTTCATAGATGGCTTTGATAATATTGAGGTATGCGCCTTCTATCCCTACACTTTGAAGAGTTTTGATTAGGAAGGGATGTTGCACTTCATCAAATGCTTTTTCAGGATCTATTGAGAGTATCATATGGTTCTTGTTCTTTCTTTTGTTAATGTACTGTATCACATTGATTGATTTGCGGATGTTGAACCAACCCTGCTGCCCTGGAATAAATCCCACTTGGTCGTGGTGAATAATCCTTTTAATGTACTGTTGGATCCTATTGGCTAGTATTTTGGTGAGAATTTTTGCATCTGTGTTCATCAAGGATATTGGTCTGTAATTCTCTTTTTTGATGGGATCCTTGTCTGGTTTGGGGATCAAGATGATGCTGGCCTCATAAAATGAGTTTGGAAGTTTTCCTTCCATTTCTATTTTTTGGAACAGTTTCAGGAGAATAGGAATTAATTCTTCTTTAAATGTTTGGTAGAATTCCCCTGGGAAGCCATCTGGCCCTGGGCTTTTATTTGTTGGGAGATTTTTGATGACTGTTTCAATCTCCTTACTGGTTATGGGCCTATTCAGGTTTTCTATTTCTTCCTGGTTCAGTTTTGGCAGTTTATATGTCTCTAGGAAAGCATCCATTTCTTCCAGATTGTCAAATTTGTTGGCATAGAGTTGTTCATAATATGTTCTTATGATTGTTTGTATTTCTTTGGTGTTGGTTGTGATCTCTCCTCTTTCATTCATGATTTTATTTATTTGGGTCCTTTCTCTTTTCTTTTGGATAAGTCTGGCCAGGGGTTTATCAATCTTATTAATTCTTTCAAAGAACCAGCTCCTAGTTTCATTGATTTGTTCTATTGTTTTTTTGGTTTCTATTTCATTGATTTCTGCTTTGATCTTTTAAAATTAAAATCTTTTAAATTATTATTTCTCTTCTCCTGCTGGGTTTAGGCTTTCTTTGTTGTTCTCTCTCGAGTTCCTTGAGGTGTAGGGTTAGGTTGTGTATTTGAGACCTTTCCTGTTTCTTGAGATAGGCTTGTATCGCTATATATTTTCCTCTCAGGACTGCCTTTGCTGTGTCCCACAGATTTTGGACCGTTGTGTTTTCATTATCATTTGTTTCCATGGTTTTTTTCAATTCTTCTTTAATTTCCTGGTTGACCCATTCATTTTTTAGAAGGATGCTGTTGAGCCTCCATGTATTTGTGCTCTTTCCACATTTCCTCTTGTGATTGAGTTCTAGCTTCAGAGCATTGTGGTCTGAAAATATGCAGGGAATGATCCCAATCTTTTGATACCAGTTGAGACCTGATTTATGACCCAGGATGTGATCTATTCTGGAGAATGTTCCATGGGCACTAGAGAAGAATGTGTATTCTGTTGCTTTGGGATGGAATGTTTTGAATATATCTGTGACGTCCATCTGCTCCAGGGTGTCATTTAAGACCTTTATTTCCTTGTTGATCTTTTGCTTGGATGATCTGTCCATTTCAGTGAGGGGTGTGTTAAAGTCTCCAACTATTATTGTATTCTGGTCAATGTGTTTCTTTGATTTTGTTATTAATTGGTTTATATAGTTGGCTGCTCCCATGTTAGGGGCATAGATATTTAAAAATGTTAGATCTTCTTGTTGGACAGACCCTTTGAATATGATGAAGTGTCCTTCCTCATCTCTTATTATAGTCTTTGGCTTAAAATCTAATTGATCTGATATAAGGATTGCCACCCCAGCTTTCTTCTGATGTCCATTAGCATGGTAAATTGTTTTCCACCCCCTCACTTTCAATCTGGAGGTGTCTTCAGGTCTAAGATGAGTTTCTTGTAGGCAGCATATTGATGGGTTTTGTTTTTTTATCCATTCTGAAACCCTGTGTCTTTTGATTGGGGCATTTAGCCCATTTACATTCAGGGTAACTATTGAGAGATATGAGCTTAGTGCCATTGTATTGCCTGTATGGTGATTGTTACTGTATAATGTCTCTGTTCCTTTCTGGTAATACTTTTAGGGTCTCTCTTTGCTTAGAGGACCCCTTTCAATATTTCCTGTAGAGCTGGTTTGGTGTTTACAAACTCTTTCAGTTTTTGTTTGTCCTGGAAGCTTTTAATCTCTCCTTCTATTTTCAATGATAACCTAGCTGGATAAAGTATTCTTGGCTGCATGTTTTTCTCATTTAGTGCTCTGAATATATCATGCCAGTTCTTTCTGGCCTGCCAGGTCTCTGTGGATAAGTCTCCTGCCAATCTAATATTTTTACCATTGTACGTTACAGACTTCTTGTCCCGTGCTGCTTTCAGGATTTTCTCTTTGTCGCTAAGACTTGTAAATTTTACTATTAGATGGCGGGGTGTGGGTCGATTCCTATTGATTTTGAGAGGTGTTCTCTGGGCCTCCTGGATTTTGATGCTTGTTCCCCTTGCTATATTAGGGAAATTCTCTACAATAATCCTCTCCAGTATACCTTCTGCTCCTATTTCTCTTTCTTCTTCTTCTGGAATCCCAATTATTCTAATGTTGTTTCGTCTTATGGCATCACTTATCTCTCGAATTCTCCCCTCGTGGTCCAGTAGTTGATTGTCTCTCTTTTGGTCTGCTTCATTATTCCCTGCCATTTGGTCTTCTATATCACTAATTCTGTCTTCTGCCTCATTTATCCTAGCAGTAAGAGCCTCCATTTTTGATTGCACCTCATTAATAGCTTTTTTTATTTCAACTTGATTAGACTTTAGTTCTTTTATTTCTCCAGAAAGGGCTTTTATTTCTCCTGACAGGGTTTCTCTAATATCTTCCATGCCTTTTTCCAGCCCGGCTAGAACCTTGAGAATCGTCATCCTGAATTCCAGATCTGACATATTACCAATGTCTGTATTGATTAGGTCCCTAGCCTTCGGTCCTGTCTCCTGGTCTTTTTTTTGTGGTGAGTTTTTCCGCCTTGTCATTTTGTCCAGATAAGAATCCGCTGTTCTCCTTGTTAAGTGCACTTGGTCTTGGCTGTATTTCTTTGATCTTCTGGGGGAGGGGCCTGTTGTAGTGATTCTCAGGTGTCTTTGCCCCAGGCGGAGTTGCACCGCCCTTACCAGGGGCCGGGCTAAGTAATCCTCTCAGGTTTGCTTTCAGGAGCTTTTGTTCCCTTAAGGCGCTTTCTGTAGAGTTCTGGAGGACGGGAATGACAATGGCGGCCTCCCAATCTCCGGTTCAGAGGAGCCGAGAGCTAGGGGCCCCTGTCTTCAGTGCGCCTTCAGAGAAAAGCGTTTAATCCCTCCAGTCTCCCTAGCCCACGTTTGCGCCGGAGAGTGCGCGCGCGTCCGCCGGCAGACACCGCGGGCCCGCAGACACTGCGCGCACCCGCAGACCGCGCACGCCCGCAGACCGCGCTCAGAGAAAATCGTGCGTAAGCAGTCCCGTCTCACTGGCTTCTGGGAGTGCTCCGAGCTCACCCAGCCTGTGACCAAGCGTCTCTGTCTCTGGCAGAGTCCCACCTGGAGTCTCCGGACCCCGTAGATCCCTGAGCTCTCCCGGGTCGGAGTCTCCCCGGATCTTGTGGGGACCCCTCGCACAGAGCACCGGCCAGTGCCACAGAGCACCGGTCCGTGTCACAGACCACTAGGAAATCTCGGCTCTGTCTCCACAGGCTTCCCCGCTCTAACACCTGTGAGCTCTGCGACATTCAGACACCCCCGATCCTTCTGTGACCCCGTGGGACCTGAGTCCACGTTGTCCCCGTGAAGTCTTCACCCCAGTTTAGCCTCTGGAGTGATGTCCCTCTGTGGATCCGACTTTTAAAAGTTCTGATTTTGTGCTCCGCCGCTTGCCGGGAGCCGGCCCCTCCCCCTGGGGTCTATCTTCCCGTCGCGTTGGATTCACTTCTCCGCTGGTCCTACCTTTCAGAAAGTGGTCGATTTTCTGTTCCTAGAATTGTTGTTTTTCTTCTCTTCGATCTCCTGTTGGATTTGTAGGTGTTCGGAATGGTTTGATAGGCTATCTAGCTGATCTCCTGCTGGCTGATGTCGTCTCAGCCTCCTACTTCTCCGCCATCTTGACTCCTCCCCTAATTAATTTAATTTTGAAGAGATTAAATTCTCTTCCATTTACCCACCTAGGACATCAAAATACAGAGCAATTTGTCAAACTGTAAGTCTTGCACTGAAGAATGTATGAGTTAGAGAATAAGCAAAACTATCATGTGTCCTCTTGTTATTCATTCAATACATGATTTAAGATTGCAAATTACATTATCAATACTGTACTGTTCCATAAAGAATTACTAGAAGAGAAGCCTATGTCTCATTTGTTCCAATTGTTTTCTTTCATTTATTCTTTGTTTGTTACATGAAGTTTCTACTTTATCCTGAATGAGAACATTCCTGGACACCAAGATCCAAGGGAGACATTAGAGCAGGTGGTTAAGAACACTAGGTTGGAATCCTAGCTCCATCACTTACTAGTTACTTAACTAGTTGGGCAAGTTATTTAACCTTTCTTTTAAGTTATTCCGTTTAGTAACTAATATTCTATCTCTTGCTAGTAAAATGGTATTTAAAATAGTCATTATTTTACAATAACCATGAAAATTACTATATGTAAAATCCTTGGAGCAGTGTCTGACACATATAACTACTCAATTAATATTAGTTTTTATAAGTAGTTAATCAGTTTGTCTTAAACCTGTTTGAAACAACATAATCTTCATATAACAGAGCAGTGAAATTCAAAACATTTCATAATCTGGTGGCAGATGAACAAGAATTTGAAAGGAAAGCAAATGGCATCTGTTCTCTAACTAAGGGAGAGAAGGCCTTTCTAACAGCCAAGATATTTCTAGCACTTTGCTCTTTTTGTCATTAAGATTTAACAACTAGATACAATTCCTTTTTAATTCTACCGTTGGTAATATTTTTGCAGAAATTAGCTTGGCCACTGGAGGGCTCTCATAGTCTCTCATTAATGCTATATAAAAGTGATTCGATAAAAACAACACAAAGAATGAACATTACAAAATACAAATAAAACATATGATACAGGGACACCTGGGTGGCTTCATTGGTTGAGCGTCTGCCTTCAGCTCAAGTCATGATGATCCCAGAGTCCTGGGATCGAGTCCCACATTGGGCTCCTTGCTCAGCGGGGAGCCTGCTTCTCCCTCTGCCTGCTGCTTCCCTGGTTGTGCTCTCATTCTTTATCTCTGACAAATAAATAAATAAAATCTTTAGAAAAAATTTTAAAAATATGATACATCCTTTTACAAAAGTAATTCAGCAATATATAGCCAAAGGATTTAAATATGTATATTCTTTGTTCCAGCTTCTAAAGGTCTACCTAAGAAAATCATTAAGAAAGTATTCCATTCAGTTTTTTTTTTTTTAAGATTGTATTTATTTATTTGAGAGAAAGAGAGAGAGAACATGAGCAGGCGGGGAGGATGAGAGGGAAGACGGAGAGGGACAGACAAGCAGAATCCCGGAGGAGCAGGGAGCCCCTCAAAGGATTTGATCCGAGGAACCTGGGATCATGAACTGGAGCCTAAGGCAGAGGCTTAACCTACAGAGCCATGCAGGCACCCCCAGTTTTTCCATTTACGTTTCAATTAAGTGTTCAGTTAAGAAGCAAATATGTTGGGGTACCTGGCTGATGCTGTCAGTAGCATGTGACTCTTGATTTGGGGGTCATGAGTACATGTCCTGTATTGAATGTAGAGCTTACTTTAAAAAAAAAAAAAGTAAACATATTATAAAATACGAATTTCAAAATGCAAATCATTAAATCTCATTTAGAAATATCTGGACAGTTGGAGATTGGTTTTTAAATACCTGCAGATATATTTGGAAAATCAATGTGAAACAACAAGCAGTTTCTTCAGGTAGTAAGATTGAGAGTTCCTTCCCTTGCGCTTGTTCTTTAGGCATTTTCCAATTTTCTGTAATGAGCATGAGTTGATTTTAAAATAGGGAAATAAATTTAATTTTTTAATTTAAAATGCTTTCAATATTTTAAAATATCCATTACCATAAGGATCTATAAAGGGTACTCATGTCCCTATATACTATGTGACCATCCTGATGATTATGTCATTACCTCACTGACAGTCCTTTTCACATTTGGAACACAGTCCGAACCCTTTAAGATGCAAGAGCACACACACCCTTTGTGAACAACCCTCTCAGCAACCTCTCCCTTCCTTTGTACAGCCCCCACTCCAAGTAACGGCCATACCAGTTATAATGAACTTTCTGGCAGTTCCTCATAGAAGAATGCCACACTTTCTCATTCCCTGTTTTTTATACCTGCCCTTCACCCTGTAGGAAAGGACCTTCTCCACGCAGCTATTTTCCAGTCACCCCAAATCAGTTAGCTCAAGAGCTTCCTATGACAGGACTTCATGTGCCTTTTCCTATGAAGTTCTAAAGTGTTCCCATAGCACCTTTTGTATGGTTATATCAAAACATAAATTACTAGTATTATACTGGTAAGATTCAAATTAAACTGTATGGCTTGTTTTTTCATAAAGTATAACATTGTATTCATTACTATCTGAATGTAGATCCTTATACCTAGAAGGCTTCCCAACACAGCCACAGCTCTTCCTCCCCAAATTCCCATCTCTCAAAGTTCTGCTCAGGTATCATTTGAAACAGGAACACTCCTTACCTTTCAGGTTAGGCTAAGTGCACTCTTCATGTTCTCCTAACCCTCTGTATAGAACTTAGACATGCTGCTTTGAAATGATCCATACAGGTGTCTGGGAGTTCCTCCAAGGTAGAAGTTGTACCTGACTCATGCTAATACGTCCAGTATCTGTGTCAGGCCAGGGCAAACAGTAATCATTGCTTTCTAAGCCAAACACCTCCCCTTAAAGCTTTCCAAATCAAAGTTCTAGCTATAATGTATACAACTCTGTGGTTTCAACCAAGATTATTTTGGTTATATGTATTATACTATATTATATTATATATTGTATATATTATGTATATATTATGTATATATATTATATGTATATTATATATATATATTACCTATCCTGTGGTAAGCAACCTCTAAGACAAGCCCCGGTGGTCTCTACCTCCTGGTATTCACTCTTGTGTAGTGCCCTCCCACACTGTTCCACGGTGGGTCTCTATGAACAATAGCATAGGACAGAAGTCATATATCACTGCAAGATCAGGTTATAAAATGTCTATGGCTTAATAGGACAGTGGTAAGCCAAACAATAAACCTGGAAGCTCTAGGCTCTCATTCTCCCACAGAAACATTAAAAAAAAAAAAAAAAGCAACTGGCAGGATCAACTTTGTCAGTACTCTGGAAAATAGTAAAAGCTTTAAGCAACCAAGCAAGCACCCAATCAAAAAAACCATCTTCTAAAATGATAAGAATGTTTGGGGATGTTTTGTTTGCTCTTTTTATCCCCTCTCCAGTGTAGACGCAGTCTTGATCTTGAAGCACCAGACCAGTTTCCAGATCCCTCCATTGAACAAGAGGGAGTAGAGCAAACCTTATTTGAAAATCATCATGTACATCTAGGGTGCCTGGTGGCTCAGTCGGTTAAGCATCTGCCTTTGACTCAAGTCATGATCCCAGGGTTCTGGGATCGAGCCCTGTACCAGGCTCCCTGCTCGGCAGTCTATTTCTCTCTCTCTCCCTCTGCCCACTTGTGCACTCTCTCTTTCTCAAAGAAATAAATAAAAATCTTTTAAAAATGAAAATCATTGTGTTCATCCGCTCTGACTTGTCTGGGAATACTTGAACTATTGACAAAGTTTCTCATCTTCAATATGCCTAACTTGGAACTTAAGTGGAAAAAGCAGTGGGGATTGCTTATAAATAGTGCAAAGGTGGACTACAAATTCACAGATGCCTGGGACAAGAGACAACAAGGTAGAAGTGAACAACAGACTAAGTACTGAAGGAGAAGCTAGGATTAGATTCTTTGAGAAATTAGAACATTCAAAAGCAGCTCTGTGTGTGAGAGAATTTAGAAAGCCACACATGTGCCAAGCAAGATACATGCGCAGAAAAGATCCAAGAAGGCCTTAAACTTTCATTTTGGGCTGACTCCTAGGATGAGAGCAAGTATAGCTAAGTGTTGAAGGAATGCTCCAACAGAGTCAAAATGGGAGAAATGCTTTTATATTTTTTGTGCGTTTTTGCTGTTGTTTTGTCTGTTTAGCTCCTGGCATTCAAGGAAATCTTTCAAAACATTAGCTGAACATGAACTAAAGGAACAGATACTTCAGTGACCACACAGACTAAGGAATAGTCTGCAAAATAGTGTGGAAAAGTCAACCAAGAAATTTATATTTGGCAAAACTGTCCTTCCAAAATGAGGGAGAAATTAAGACATTCCCAAATAAACAAAAACAGGAAGTTCATTGCCACTAGACCTGCCCTACAAGAAATACTGGAGAGAATCCTTCAGATTGAAACAAAAGGACACTCAATGGCAACATGAAGCTTTAAGAAATAAAGATCTCCAATAAAGGTGTATTCTTGGACAAATATAAAAGTCGGTATTATTGTAATTTTGGTTTGTGGTTACACCCTTAGTTCCACATGATTTAAAAAACAATTGCATTAAAAATAATACATCTATGTTATTAAGTATACAATATATAAAGATGTAATTTGTAACATCAATAATAATAAAATGGGGGGGATTTAGTGGCATAGGAGCAGAAGTTTTATATGCAATTGAAGTTCAGCTGGTATCAATTCAAATTAGATTGTTGTAAGTTTAGGATGTTAAACATAAGCCTCCTGGAAACCACAAAAAAAATATTTACAGAACATTTTCACAAACGAAAAGAAAAAGGGAATCAAAATATGTTGTTACAAAAGACTCAACTAAAAACAAATTAAGGCAGTAATGTAGGTAATAAGGGACCAAAAAAGTAGCGAAATGGTTATAGTAAGACCTTTCTTTATCAGTAATTACCTTGAATATAAATGGATTAAACTCTAATTAAAAAACTGAGATTGGCAGAATGGATATTTTTTTTAAGATCCAACTATATGCTGTGTACAACACACTTTAAAACTAAAAACACAGGGGCACCTGGGTGGCTCAGTGGGTTAAGACTCTGCCTTCGGCTCAGGTCATGATCTTAAGGTCCTGGGATCAAGTCCCACATCAGGCTCTCTGCTTGGTGGGGAGCCTGCTTCCTCCTCTCTGTCTCTGCCTGCCTCTCTGCCTACTTGCCTCTCTCTGTCAAATAAATAAATAAAATCTTTAAAAAAAAACACTAAAAACACAAACAGTTTGAAAGTGAAAGGATGGGAAAAGATATAGGAATACCTCAGAGATATGTGGGCTCAATTCCAGATCACTCTGACAAAGCAAATATCACAATAAAGTGAGTCAAATGAATTTTTTGATTTCTCAATGCATCTAAGAGTTATGTTTACACTATACTATAGTCAATTAAGTGTGCAATTCCATTATGTCTGGAAAAAACAATGTAAATACTTTAATTAAAAACACTTCAGAGGTACCTGGGTGGCTCAGTCAGTTAAGCATCTGTCTTTGGCTCAGGTCATGATCCCAGAGTCCTAGGATTGAGTGCCTTGTTGGGCTCCCTGCTCAGCATGGAATCTACCTCTCCCTCTCCCTCTGCCCCTCCCCCCCTACTAGTTCTCTCTCTCATAAATTTTTTTTTTTACAAACCCACTTCAGGGGTGCCTGGGTGGCTCAGTGGGTTGGAGCCTCTGCCTTCGGCTCAGGTTGTGATCCCAGGGTACTGGGATCGAGCCCCGCATTGGGCTCTCTGCTCAGCGGGGAGAGCCTGCTTCCTCCTCTCTCTCTCTGCATGCCTCTTCACCTACTTGAGATTTCTGCCTGTCAAATAAATAAATAGAATCTTTTTTAAAAAAATAAAAATGATTAGAAAATTTAAAAACCCACTTCATTGCTAAAAAATGCTAATCATAACCTGAGCTTTCAGTCAGTCATAATTACTGGTCACATCACTACAACAAATAAAATAATAATGAAAAAGTTTGAAATATTGCAAGAATTACCAAAAGGTCACTCAGAAACGTAAAGTGATCAAATGTTAGAAAAATGGCACCAGTAGACTTGTTTGATGTAGGGTTGCCACAAACCTTCAATTTATAAAAAACACAGCATCTGTGAATAAAGCAAGGTGCAATAAAGCAAGGTATGCCTGTAGTCTGTGCAAATAGTAACCAGAAGACAGCTGGGGTAAATGTGCTAATATCAGATGAAACAGACTTTAAATCAAAAACTGTTGCAAGAAACAAAGGATATTATATATTGATAAAAGGTGCAGTTCATCAAGATGATATAAGAATTGTAAACATATATGCACCAAACAACAGTGTCCAAAATATATGAACCAAACATTGACAGAATTGAAGGGAGAAACATTTCTACAATAATAGTTGGAGCCTTGGGCACCTGGGTGGCTCAGTGGGTTAAAACCTCTGGCTTCGGCTCAGATCATGATCCCAGGGTCCTGGAATCGAGCCCCACATCAGGCTCTCTGCTCAGCAGGGAGCCTGCTTCCCCCAACTCTCTGCCTGCCTCTCTGCCTACTTGTGATCTCTGTCTGTCAAATAAATAAATAAATAATCTAAAAAAATAAAATAGTTGGAGCCTTTAATACCCTGCTTTCAATAATGGATAGAACAACCAAACAGAAAATCAATAAGGAAATAGAGGAGTTGAACAACACAATGAACGAATTAGACCTTACAGATACATACAGAACATTCTGCTCAATAACATCAGAGTACACATTCTTCTCATGTACATATGGAATTCCCCAGATAGAACATATGTTGAGCCACAAAACGGGTCTTAATAAATTTAAAAAGATGGAGCTCATGCAAATTATCTTTTCTAATCACAATGGAATGAAACCACAAATCAATAACAGAAGAAAAACAGGAAAATACAAAAATTGGAAATTAAACAACTCAACCTTAAACAACCAAGGAGTACCTGGATGGCTTATTTGGTTAAGTGACCAACTTTTGATTTTAGCTCAGGTCTGATCTCAGGGTTGTGAGATCAAGCCCCATGATGGACTCTATACTGAGCATATGGTCTGCTTAAGATTCTGTCTCTCCCTCTCCCTCCCCTCTCCCTGCTCATATTCTCTCTTTCTAAAAAAGCAAACATACAAATAAAGAGTCAAAGAAGAAATCACAAGGGAAATTAGAAAATACCTTGAAACAATGAAAAAAAAAAAAAACCCCACAACATTACATACCAGAACTTATGGGATGCTAATTAAATTTCTATTCTAAGGGGTGCCTGGGTGGCTCAGTGGGTTAAGCCTCTGCCTTCAGCTCAGGTCATGATCCCAGGGTCCTGGGATCAAGTCCTGCATCGGGCTCTCTGCTCAGCAGAGAGCCTACTTTCCCCCCTCTCTCTGCCTATTTGTGAGCTCTGTCAAATAAATAAATTATTTTAAAAAATTAAAAAAATAAATAAATAAAAATAAATTTCTAGTCTAAGATAGAAATTTATAGCTGTAAAAACATCCATTAAACAGAGAGAAAGATCTAAAATCAATGACTAAACTATAAATCCTGAGGAACTAAAAAATGAAGAGCAAACTAAATTCAAAGCTACTAGAAGGAAATAACAAAGATTAGAGTGGAAATAAATAGAAAAGAGAAAATCAATAAAATCCAAGATTGGTTCTTTGAAAAGATCAACAAATGAAAAACCTTTAGCTAGACTGACTAAGGAGAAAGACAACTCAAATTCCTAAAATCAGAAATTAAAATAGGAACATTTCTACTTATTTTACAAAAATATAAAGGATTTTAAAAGAACACTATGAACAATTATATCCCATTAAAAAAGATAACTGGGGTGCCTGGGTGGCTCAGTCATTAAGCATCTGCCTTCAGCTCAAGTCATGATCCCGCAGTCCTGGGACAGAGCCCCATGTGGGGCTCCCTGCTCAGCGGGAAGACTGCTTTTCCCTCTCCCTCTGCCTGCTCTTCCTCCACTGTTTGTGTGCTCGCTCACTCACTCTCTCTCTCTCTCTCTCTGTCAAATAAATTTTAAAAATCCAAAAAGAAAAAAGTTAAAAAATAATAACCTAGATGAAAAGGACCAATTCCTAGAAACAAAATCTACCCAAAAAACAACTCATTTAGAAAGAGTAAATTTGAATAAACTTATAACTAGTAAGGAGATCAAATCACTAATCAAAAACCTCCCAACAAGAAAAAGCCACGGCTTCACTGGTGAGTTCTACCAAACACCAGTTTGGTAGAGAATTGACACCAGTCTTTCTCAAACTCTTCCAAAAATTCGAAGCCCAGAGAACATTTCCTAACTCATTCTATGAAGCCAGGATTATCCTAACACCAGGACCAAAGATATTACAGAAAAAAAAAAAAAAACCTACAACCAATATCATTTATGAGTATTGATGCAAAAATCCACAATCCTAGCAAACTGAAAAATATACAAATCCATCAAATGCATGTATGTATGTACACACACTGTATGTCAAGTATATGTCACTTACATAAATAAATATATTCACCACAAGCAATGGGATTTATTCTTGGAATACAAAAGATAGTTCAACATACAAAAACCAAGCACTGTAATACATCACAGTAGTGGGGGGGGGAGCACATGATCATCTCTAGCGCTGCAGAAAAAGCATGACAAAATCCAACACCTTGCCAATATAAAAACACTCAATATCTTAGATATAGAAGGAATTCCTTCAAGTAGGCCATATCTGAAAAATCCACAACTAAAAAAAGAAAAGGAAAAAAAAATCCACGGCTGATATCATACACAATGGTGAAAGACTGAAATCTTTCCCTCTCAGATCAAGAACTAAAAAGGATTCCTAAAAATAAAAAATAAAAAAAATTTAAAAAAAGGATTCCTGCTTTCACTACTTCTATTCAGCATGGTATTGGAGGTTCTAGTTAGAGCAGTGAGGCAAGAAAAAGAAATAAAGTCATCCAAATTAAAAAGGAAGAAGTAATTTGTAGATGACGTGATCTTACATGCAGAAAACCCTAAAAATTCCACACAGCATAAAATTGTTAGGGTTAATAAACTCAGCCAAGTTCCAGGACACAAAACCCAACACACAAAAATTAACTGCATTTTCTACACACTGGCAATGAACAATCTGAATGGAAATTAAGAAAAGTCCCATTTACAATCATCAAAAGGAACCAAATATATAAGAATAAATCTGGGGGGAGGAGGCGCCTGGGTGGCTCAGTGGGTTAAGCCTCTGCTTATGTCATGTCCCCATGTCATGATCATGTCATGATCCCAGGGTCCTGGGATCGAGCCCCGCATCAGGCTCTCTGCTCGCAGGGAGCCTGCTTCCTCCTCTCTCTCTCTGCCTGCCTTTCTGCCTACTTGTGATCTCTGTCAAATAAATAAATAAAATCTTAATTAAAAAAAAAGAATAAATCTGAGGGGAAATTCTTATACATGGAAAACTACAAAACATTATTGAAATTAAAGATATAAATAAATGCAAAGCTATTCTATGGTCATGGACTGGAAGATCTAATTTCATTAAGATGACAATACCATCCAAAGTGATCCAGACTCAGTGAAATCCCCATCAAAATTCCGTTGGTGTTTTTTGTAAAAATAGAAAAACCCATCCTAAAATTCATACAGAATATCAAGGGACCCCAAATAGCCAAAACAATCCTGAAAAAGAATAAATATGGGAGACTCACAATTCCTCATTTCAAAACTTGCTACAAAGCTACAGTAATCAAAACAGGGTGGTACAGGCATAAGGAGAGATAGACCAATAGAATAAAAGAGCGTCCAGAGAGATTTTCAACAGATGATGCTGGGAACTGGATATTCATGAAGAAAGAAAGAGAGAAAGAGAAAGAAAGGAAGGAAGAAAGGAAGGAAGGAAGGAAGGAAGGAAAGAAGGAAGGAAGGAAGGAAGGAAGGAAGGAAGGAAGGAAGGAAGGAAGGAAGGAAGGAAGAAAGAAAAAGGAAGGAAGGAAGGAAGGAAGGAAGGAAGGAAGGAAGGAAGGAAGGAAGAAAGAGAAAGGAAGGAAGGAAGGAAGAAGGGAAGGAAGGAAGAAAGAAAGAAAGAAAGGAAGGAAGGAAGGAAGAAAGAAGGGAAGGAAGGAAGAAAGAATGGAGGGAGGGAGGAAGGGAGGAAGGAAGGAAGGAAGGGAGAAATCGGACCTCTTACCATACATCATTTACAAAAGTAACTCAAAGTGGATCAAAGGCCTAAATGTATGGGCTAAAAAATATAAAATTCTTAGACGAAAATGTAAGAGGAAAGCTTTAGGACGTTGGATGCGGCAATGATTTCTTGCATTGACAACAAAAGAAAAAAAATAGTTAAATTAGACTTCATCAAAATTTAAATGTTTTGTGCATCAAAGGACATTAAAAGTGAAAAGACCACCTACAGAATGGAAGGAAATATTTGTAAATCACTTATTTGATAGAAGATTAATATCCAGAATACATGAAGAGTTCCTCTAGCTCAACAAAAACATATGATCCAATTCAAAAATGGACAAAGGACCTAAGTGGACATTTCTCCAGGGATATACAAATGGCCAATAAACACATGAAAAAATGCTTAACATCTCAGCCACTAGGGAAATGCAAATCAAACCACAGTGAAATAGCACTTCACAATCATTTGGATGGCTATTATTGATAAAATGGAAAATAACAAGTGTTGGTGGGGAGATGAAAAAAATTAGAACCCTTGTGCATTACTGGTGGGAATGCAAAATGATGCAGTTGCGGGAAAATGCTTGGTGGTTCTTCAAAGTTAAATGTAGAATTACCCAATCCAGCAATTCCACTTCTGGGTGTATACTCAAAAGGCTCAAAAGCAGGGACTTAATCAGATACTTGTAAGCCAATGTTCATAGCAGCATTACTCACAAGTTAAATGTGGAAACGACCCACATGTCCATCATCAGATGAATGCATAAACATGATATGCACATATATTTACAATAAAATATTCAGCCATAAAAGGGAATGAAATTCCAATACATGCTACAACACAGATGTATCTTGAAAATATTTCGCTAAGTGAAGGAATAAAGGAAGTCAGACACAAAAGGACAAGTATTTTATGATTCCACTTATACCAGATACATACAATAGATAAATTCATAGAGACAGAACATAGAATAGAGGGTATCAAGAGCTGGGAGTGGTGGGTAAAAGAAGTTGTTTAACAGGTACAGAATTTCTGTCTGGGTTAACGAAAAAGTTTTGAATATAGTGGTGATAGTTGAACATTGTGAATGTAGCTAATGCCATTGAATTACTCTTAAAAATAATTTGCCTTATTTTATGTATACTTTGCCATAACAAATTTAGGAGGATATAGTAATCAGACTCTAGGATGGCCCTCATTAATCCCTTCCTCCTGGTACTCCATACCCTTGTGTAATACCCTCCAATTGCATATGGGTTGGACTTGTGACTCACTTAAGAATCTAATTAGCAAAAGAAACTGGCATCATTCTCTCTCTTTTGGATCATTCATTTGGGGAAAGCCATCTACCATATTGTGGGGAGCTCCATGGACAGGTCTATAGAGGGAAGTGAGTATCTGTCAACAGCCATGTCAATGAACTTGAAAGCAGATCCTCCAGCTGCCAAGCTTCCAAATGACTTCAGCCCTAAATAACATAGTAACTGCACACTTGTAAGAGCTCCTGAGCCATCACTCTCAGCTAACCTGCCTTTGGGTTTCTGACTGTCAGATACTGTTTGAGATATGTTATTTTGTGCAGCTATATTTGGAGTAATTTGTTACACTGTAATAAATAATAATACCAGAGGTGGGAGTAAAGGAGTAAGGGAAAGAAGTGAAAGCAAGATACCATATATCACGAAAGAAAATAATCACAAAATACTGGTATGTTCCATACCTGAAATATTGCATAAAATTTCATAACTTATAATTTGAAAAAGATTTCTCAAGTTAATCACTTAGTGTGTAATGACTAATAGATTTGAAGGAACAAAAGGAGAAAATGTCGATCTTAAGGGACAAGAAAGTTGAGCTCACACAGGATACTAAAAGGGCTTCAATCAGTTTTATTGGCATTAAAAGTTTTATTCTGAATTTAATCCACAATCTATACAAGTTATTTACAAGCCATGAAAATGGAAAACAGCACAAAATACAATTGAGGTATAAGCTGAGAGCACAGTATGTCATGTTTCAATAAATATAATTCAAAATTTGTAAACTAAGTGACCAGATAGATGAGTCTTGTTTTATAGTAAAACCATATAAAATATTTATTTCACGTGAGGTAGAGGACAGTTTTGTGTGTCGTGTGATGCAACCAACCACAGCAATTTAAACCATAAAACTGTACATCATTGGCAAAATTTTAAATTGAATTATGGTCAATGTAGTCAACAACTTGTTTCAACAGTTGCAGAACAGATATTTTACTTACTGCCTTCACAGGTTAGAAATTCAGAAATAATTTAAGACTACTGTGTTGGCTTAAAATTATCAGCATAAGCAAATACTTCTAACAGGATGGTTAAAAGCAAGTATATTTTATTTCTCCCAAACTATAATTCCCCCAAAGTTGTCCTAGATTAAGCAATTCTTTTAGCAGGACTTTTTTACTAGAACTACTTTAAGTATGCTGTGCTTTATTTTCAAGTGAGGTATCTATATTGAAGAAAAAAATCGTATAAATTTCTTTTACATTCAACTAACTTAATATACTATTTTGTTTTCTGGGCTTAATTTTTAAATTTCAGTTTTTACATTTGATCACTTTCTAATTCAAAACCAGTAGCACTATATAAGACATTTAATTCTATTACTAAAGAAACAAGCTCCAGACTGCATTATAGTTTTAGAAGCCATCTAAAATGGAAAGATCTTACAAAAACAAAACAAAACAAACAAACAAAAAACTGTCCTTTTAAACAAGATGTAATATAGAATACCCATACAAATTTCTTCCAGTAATGGAAATGCTTCAGTATCTTATACTAGAAAATAACTTAAGCTGTTTATTCAATCCCACAATGTATAATACAGCAGTAATGTGTCCCTTATTGCTGACAGCTTCAGTAAAAATTAACAAGTAGCTCTAAGCACAGAAATAGATGCACAGTATGAGCACAACTTTTCATTACACTGATCTTTAATGTCCTGTCGTGCAGATTAAACGCGTAAGAGCAAATGAAAATGCGGATTTTCCCCAAGGCAATCAAACATAAGTCATTGAGAAGAAAAATTTTAGAAGCTGATCAAAAACCTTCAGTACCAGCTTGACAATTAATTTTAGGGAAAAACCTTGAACATATTCCATATTATTGAAGTTTCCTTATTATTCTACTTTCCTTCAAACAGAAGCCACAGATGTGCAAATAAATTGCTTGTTTTGTCATGACTTCTAAAACCTATGGATGACCTGCGAATATCATTGTACTTGTCTATTTCACCTACTTTAGTAACCGGTTTTTAATTCAATATGTACAAATGATTTTATATCTCAACTGGTAGTATATTAAGTATGTTATAAAATTAGTTCAAGAAGCATAAAACATCCTGACTCTCATGGACACAGAAATTCAAGCAAAAGAATATGCTTTACAAAACCAAAGTACAAGCCAAACTTATGTTGCTGGTCAAATCCTTTCATAGTGTTACAAGCTGCATTTGTAAAATCAGGCTGGTTTAGAGCTTCTTCAATGACAGCAGGTTTTACATTTACTACCTTTATAGATTTGGTACCTTTTACTCACAACAATTAAAGTACAGAAACTATCATCACCCATCACCCAGTAAGTTAATATTCTATCTTTTCTTCCTTCTTAAGATGCCCTAGCACTTTTGATAGGCCGTTCCTTTAATGCAGCTTTTTAAAGTAAATATTTTTATATTTTTCATAAAAAGAATATTACAAAGTCTGAGGAAAAATCTGCTTACCTAATAAATTGGCACACAAAAACTAACACCAAAACAAACTTTAAGCTAGCAACCAACACACAAAATGAGCATGCAAAGAATAGAAGAAAAAGTTTACATGGATATTTCAGCAGAGGCCACTTTTAAAGTATTACAAAATCTCTCTATTTTCAACCTATGTGGTGCAGTTTTACTTAAAATTACTTTTAACTAGAATAGGTAAAATATTTACAACTAGCTAAAAAGCTCTATTTTCAAGGAAGAAGACAGAAACCTATGGCACATTAATGTATCTTCTAGAAAATGAAGACTATACAATTTTATGTGGCAAGTTTTTCTAATGCAAAGGACTAGAAAAAATATTTCTTTACTCAATTCTAACTTAAGAGTTTACTCAATTCTAACTTAAGAGTTTATGATAATTTAAAGATGGTTAACACTGCTTAGAATTTTAAAATAAACTATCTCAAAGATTAAGCAATGTATTTTAGAAGTTTGGGGTTGAAACTTAAGTAAGCTTGTCATTTACTAAGTAACATAAGCACAAAGATTTTTTAGTAAATTAGAAAGATGAAATTATAGGGGCTTGAGTTTATCTCCCAAAAAGATTAACTGTGACACAATTAAAATGAACTTTTATCATAAAATGTCTTTGTGATTTTTCTTTTTCCAGATCTAAATGAAAGGTATAAGGAGGGTATATCATTTTTAACATTTGTTCCTCCTTGAGGAAACCAACAATCAACAAATTAAATTGGAGGGTAGTATAGTAAAATTTAAATGGAAAATAGAAAATACACATTTACATCACACTCTATAAAGAAACTATACTTTCAGAAGTACAAAAATTCTTTTAGGATATGTAAGTACCATTAAGTGAAATATGAAAATAACTGGCTAAATGATAACCTACTGATTTTTGAAGTTCTATACCAGTAGAGCATCTATTGTCTACACTGGGAATAGTATACAACCTTAACTCTAGCTGATTTATTTTAAAAATAAATTTAGCTCTCAAGTAATTTCATACAGTACCCTATATGAGAACATAAACATTAAATTCCTGGAATAATAATGTCAATTAATGGTAGCTTCAGGAAACTTCCTTTAAAAAATGTATACTAAGAACTTTACCTAGTATCTTTTAAGCCAAGAATTAACTAATATGAAATTTGCCATTAAAGAATGACAGACTTTTCTGTGCAAAACAAAACAAAAAAAAAGTGCAGAAGATTTGTCCCTCCCCCAAACTATGGAATTCCTTTGTCTTCTAAAAATTATCTAAAAACCTTTTAGTAGCAGAACTAAACTTCCCTATATTAACCTACCATACACTACCAGCTGACTGTAAATTCCTGATTTTGGTATTAAGTAGTAACTGAAAATGGTCCATTCGTGCAAATATTGATAAGACTTAACATTTAAACATACAAAAATCCAAAATAAACTTCAAGGTGTTTAATATGTTACAATTTAAGGAAAAAAGAACTCATTAAGGAAAACAGATCCATTATATAAATTTCAATAAGACCCATAACTACATATAAAAACTGTACAGGAGGATTATGAATTGTATACAAACTGACATACATCAATGGTATCAGTTTTTCTCAAGAACATTGATATTTTCACACCTCTATTAACAACATAAACAAAAGTTCAAAAATTATTACATTTTATTCCCTCTTCTGAAGTTGCTACATAAAAAAAATTCTAAATAAAACCACATGTAAACCAAAAAGCAAATTACAACTGCTTCTTGTATTTAACAAGTATATAATAAAGCACGTTATCCTTCCTCATTACGCCTATGGGGTGCTATAACCTCATCGGTGAAATTCCTCTTTTGACAAAATGTCTCTTAGGAGACATTAAAAAAAAGAGAACTGGTGGAAATTCATTCTATAATATAAACAAAAGAAAAGCAAATTTTATGTATAATGATTATATCAATTTAGAAAGGAAACTGTGTTAATGAAAAACATGGAGATTCAATTCCTTCAGTAGCTCCATATATCTGAAATATGGAGCCACCATTATATGTAAAATTGAGTCTCAAATATGGGTAACAAAACTGACTGCAACTATCCATCACACAATGCAGCTTTTAAAAAGTATACAACTGCTAAATATGCATTTGAAATATAGGCAGATTATGTAATAGTTCAAACCATATAGTACTGTTTCTAAGCCAGCTGAAAAAAAGAAGTACAAAGAAACATACACTTTCATTCATTTGGAAAATGTAAAAATTTATGTACTAATATATAATCTCTTCACTTTCTCTGATCTACAAATGGATAGGATGCCTAGTTACCTTCATGCAGACAAGTTATTCAGAATTCAATAACCAAAGCAAATAAACAAAACTAAACCCTGTTGGGAATACACAGATGAATCTCTTTAAAGGTTTCTATTCTTTAGCAGTCTTAGATGATTTCAAAATTTGCAACTTTAGCTCTTTTATCATCATCTCTAACTTCTGTCTTGCCTCACGTTCCTGTCGAAGTTCATCTTGGAGTTCTTGCCTATCAGCCTCAGCATGGTCCAATCTCTGCCTCAGCTCTGCCAACTGTGAGATTTAAAGGACTGTGTCAGTTTTCATTCAGTTTTGTTTTCCATTTAATCTTCACATCATGGCAAAGACCTACTTTCAAATTACTTTTTAAAAAATGAACTACATTTGTAAATTCATGCATATACAATGTCTTGAATATCTAATTACATTCATCCAGTTTTGACATAATATTGAATTGAGGGGGGGCGGTCAAGAGAACTAACACCTAAAGCACTTTCATTATGCCCTACAGTTTAGTATACCTCTCAAACAGCCTGCTCAAGTTAAGGGTTATTTGTTCATCTTCCCCAAGTTGTGAGCTACTATTCATTTTTGCTCAAGTGCTTTTGAACATGAACAATTCATGTCTGTTAATTTGTTGATTTGAAAGCCCATATACTACATTAAGGTAATTAAACATTTGACATTCAGAGAGCTAGAGATTAGCAATTTGGGCAACTAAAATACAGAAACCTAATGAAAGTTTAATAAAGCAATCAAATTCAAAAAATCATCTTGCGGGCCACCTGGGTAGCTCAGTCTCTTAACCGTCTGCCTTTGGCTCAGGTCATGATCCCAGGGTCCTGGGATTGAGCCCCACATCAGGCTCCCTGCTCAAGGGGGAATTCTCCCCGCTGCTTCTCCACCTGCTTCTGCCTGCCACTTCCCTGCTTGTGCTGTCAAATAAATAAACAAAATCTTAAAAAAAAAAAAAAAAAAATCATGTTGGATGATACACCATAAACTTATGTTGAACAGAATTATATATTTTGAAATCTTGTCCAATGAAATGAGCTTGACAAAAAGTAATTTTTTTTCAAGATTTTATCTATTTATTAGTTAGAGAGAGAGAGAGAGAGCAAGCACAGACAGAGAGGCAGGCAGAGGCAGAGGGAGAAGCAGGCTCCCCGCCGAGCAAGGAGCCCAATGTGGGACTTGATTCCAGGACGCTGGGATCATGACCTGAGCCGAAGGCAGCCGCTCAACCAACTGAGCCACCCAGGCGTCCCCAAAAAGTAATTTTAATAGAGAAGGTACAGCTTCAATCTCCACACTGAAAGGGCAACATTATACAAACTGAGTCATTCTTACCTGTGCTGCATATTCAGCCTCTTTGTCTTTTTCTAAATTTGAATCACAGGTACATTTTTGCTTCATTACCTGCTCTAATTTTTTCTCTAAGTCTTTCTGTTCAATATAAAATTCTTCCATTCTATGAGCATGTTCATTCTGCAAAGATTCAAGCTCTTTCTGCAAATTCTGCTGTTCTTCAGTGAGTTCCTTCATAGCTTTTGAACTACTCAACATTTCAACTTCCTGTAATATATAGAATCACAATATAATTTTTATTTTATTTCCAACATGCTAAAAACTTCAATACAGGAAAAAAGGGCAGAAAACATCTAAAATTCAGCTGTCACATTAGTTTTATATATAAGTAATTATCTTGAAAAAACTATTTTCTCTAAAAATAAAAGAAAATTGCTTATGAGCATAGAACTCTAAATCTTAAACACATTTAAAACCTCTCTCTTCATTTTTCTTGAGAATGTACAAAAGTATCTTTATAATAGACTATCACTTTAATAATTTTACCATCTGAAGTTGTTGCTTCTTCTGCAAAATTGAGTTCAGTTTTTCCTGTTGTTTTACATAAGTTCTCATTACTTCTTCCATGATCTTTCCCTTATCATCCTCACAAATGATATCTTTGACAAGAAGTGGAGATGAAGCTGCAGTATCACGGTCTATTCCTGCCTTGCTTGTGTCTCTGATGAAACTGCAAGTGGTAGACTCGGGTTTCTTTTTACTTGTAGAATTATTTGAGATTGATGGATCTTTGAGAGGCAAAAATGAAGTAACAAAAAGTGAGTATCACTGTGAAAAAGTCACTAGAACCCACAAACAAAATGGAAAAAAAATTTTATTTGCAAATGAAATAAAAAATAATGAAATAGTTAAGAATAAATTTAAGAAAAGTAGTATAAGACCTATTCAATAAAAACTACACAACACAATTGAAAAAAATTAAAGACCTAAATAAACAGATTCATGGATTGGAAGATTTAATATTATTAAGATGGTGTCATGAATTGAATGTTAATGACCCCAAAATTCATATGTTGAAATCCTAATGCCCCATATGATGGTGTTAGGAGGTGGGGCCTTTGGGAGATAATTAGGTCATAAGGATAGAGCCTCCATGATGGGATTTATACCCTTATAAAAGAGACTCCAGAGAGCTCTTCTGCCTTTTCCACCATGTGAGAACTTCCATTGTGTCTGAGGAGAACACAGACCTTTATCAACCAGGAAGCAGGCCCCTACCAGACACCAGATCTGCTGGTGCCTTGATTTTGGACTTCCCAGCCTCCAGAACTGTAAAAAATAAATGTTTGTAGTATCAGCCACCCAGTCTAGGGTATTTTTATTATAGCAGACTGAACACACTAAGATGGATGATAAATATTCCCCAAACCAATCTACTTTTTCAATGCAAGTCCTACTGAAATCCCAGCTGGCAGAAACTGACAAGCTAATGCAGAAATTCGTAAGAAAATATAAGAAATCCAAAATAGCCAAAACAATCTTGAAAAAGAATAATAAACTTTTAGGACTCACAATGCCCAATTTCAAAGCTTATCACAAAGCTACAGAAATCAAGGCGGTGTGTAGTACTGGCATAAACATTAAGTCCAGAAATAAACCCATATTTTTATGGGCATCTGGTATTTAACAAGGCCACCAAAACAACTCAATCAGGAGAGAATGGTCTTTTCAACAAATAGTGTTGGGACAACTGTAATCACATACAAAGAGTGAGACTGAACCTCACACTGTATATAAAACTTAACTCAAAATGGATTGAAGAGACCTAAATGTAAGAGCTACAACTCTTATATGTAAATCTTTCTGACCTTGGTTTAGGCAATGGTTTTTTAGACATAACACCTACATAAGCAACCAAAGAAAATAAATTGGACTTCATCAGAATTTAAAACTTTTGTGCTTTGGAGTGCCTGAGTGACTCAGTTGGTTAAGCATCGGCTCTTGATTTTGGCTCAGATCATGATCTCAGGGTTGTGAGACTAAGCCCCACCTCAGGCTCTGTGCTGAACTCGAAGCCTACTTAAGATTCTCTCTCTCCCTCCCTCTTCCCAACCCACTCGTGCTCTCTCTGAAAAAAATATAAGAAACAAATAAAGCTTTTGTGCTTCAAAAACATCAACAATAAAATGAAAATGCAACTGGGCACCTGGGTAGCTCAGAGGGTTAAGCCTCTGCCTTCAGCTCAGGTCATGGTCTCAGTGTCCTGGGATCGAGCCCTCTGCTCATCAGGCTCTCTGCTCACCAGGAAGCCTGATCCCCCCTACCCCTCGCCACCTCCTTCTCTGCCTACTTGTCATCTCTGTCTCTGTGTCAAATAAATAAAAATCTTTTAAAAAAATGAAAAGACAGCTGATAGAATGGCAAATTATATATCTGATATGGGTCTACTATCCAGAATATATAAAAAAGTTATAACTCAATAGTAAAAAAGCAAAGGATCTGATCTAAGCAAAGGATCTAAAAATAGGCAAAGGATCTAAACAGATCCAATAAAACACGGAAAGGTACTCAATATCATTAGTCATTGGAGAATTGCAAATCAAAACCATGAGATACCACTTTACAACCATTAGGATGGCTATGATCAAGAGAGACAACAAAATGTTGACAAAGAATGCAGAAATTGGAACCCTCATCAGCTGCTGATGGAAAGGAAAATGCTATAGCTGGTTTGAAAAAGTCTGAAAATCCCTCAAGATATTAAACATGACCCAGTAATTTCACTCCTAAATATACACCCAAGAGAAATAAAAACAGGTATGTTAAAACGTGTGCATAAGTGTTCATAGCAGCATTATTCATTACAGCCAAAACGCAGACACAATTCGAGGCACTGAGCTGGCTCACTTAGTAAAGCATGCGATTCTTAATCTTGGGTTCATGAGTTCAAGCCCTATGTTTGGCATAGAGCCTACTTTTAAAAAAAGTGAACACAATTCAATGTCCATGAGCTGATAAGTGGATAAACAAAATGTGGTATAGTTATCTATAAAATAGCAGAATATTATTAAACCATATAAAGAAAACAAGTACTAAAATATTGACTGAAAAAATATCCAAGTGAAAAGCCAGACAGACAATAAAAGGTCACATATTATACGATCTCTTTCATATGGTATGTCCACAATCGGCAAATATATAAAAAACAAAAAATAAATAGAGGCTTGGGAAAGAGGAAAATAGAGAGTAACTTCTAATGGATCACAGGGGTTTGCGTGGTGGCAGGGGGAGGTATGAGAATGTCCTGAAATTAAATAGCTGTGATTGTTGAGAATTTATTGAAAGTCACTAAATTATACACCTTAAAATGATACATTTTATGGCATATGAACAATATCAACAATTTTTTTAAGTCACTAGAATTTGGGAAATGAAATATAACACAAATATGACATAAGAGTACATTACTAATTACTGTTTACCATATTTAAATCCAAAGAAAGCTAACTTCAAAATTAAAGTACAGAAACCCCCCCTCAAAGAATCTCAGTTATCTTTGAAAATAGTTAAATGACTAATGGAGACTTCAGCTACTCCAAGATAGCTGAAATAACTGTCACACTTGCCTAAGCTGTAAGCAAAGCTCTGCTGCTATGTAGAGGGTAAAATAGGCAGCATTTGTGCAGACATGTCTCCTTTGCTCCACAGTACTTTAAAAGGCACTGTAACTAGGCAGCTTTTTTTTTTTTTTAAAGATGCCCAGCCAGCATTCTGCTTTTTACACCATCTGCTGGGCTCCCACACCTATGAGTTTTCGATCCTTGCTTATAACATGGCTAAGTTTCCCTGAGTCCTATACCGAACTACTCTTACATACTTCTTAGCATTATTTTTTTTAAGATTTTTATTCTTGGGCATCTGGGTCGCTCAGTCATTGGGCATCTGCACTTCGGCTGGGGTCATGATCCCAGCAGCCTGGGATTAAGCCCCATATCAGGGTCCCTGTTCATTGGGGAGCCTGCTTTTCCCAGTCCAGCTCCCCCATACTTGTATTCCCTCTCTCACTATCTCTGTCATAAATAAATTAAATCTTTAAAAAAAAATTTTTTTTAAGATTTTTTTTTTGAGTAATTTCTACATCCAACATGGGGTTTAAACCCAGAGACCAAGAGTCACATGCTGTACTGAATGAGCCAGCCAGGTACCCCATCACATACTTCTTCACATTATAAAATGGTTTCTCAGTTCAAAGCAAATTAGAAAGGGCCTTCTGAAGAAAACTAACAGCAAAAAAAGGGCAGGAAAGGAAAAAACCAATCACGCAAAAACCACTTACAGTATGAAACCATGTAGACTACATATCTACAGCATTAGCATCTATAGCTAAAACTGTTCTAAAAAAAGTATAGGAACTGAGATTCTAAGTAGTCACTCAGAGTTTTGAAAGGTGCACTTTTTTTTAAGATAAAAGCTTCAATTGTCTGGAACACTCGCTTAAATAGAAATCCCCTTTGAAAATGCTGAATGAGGGAACCTGGGTGGCTCAGCTGGTCAAGGTTAAGCAGCTGCCTTCTACTCAGGTCCTGATCCTTCAGCAGGGAGCCTGCCCCTCCCTCTCCCACTCCCCCTGCTTGTGCTGTCTTTCTCTGTCAAATAAATAACATTGTTTTTAAAAGAAAGAGAGAGAGAAAGAAAGAAACAAAGAAAGAGAAAATGCTGAATAAATGTGCTTATTAAGTGTATGATTTAAAAAAAATTTTTTCGGAATACTTACCTAAACGGCTACATAATTCTCTATTTGTTTTTAAATCCATTTTCTCCTGTTCCTCCAATGAGACATCTGGGTAAGACGCCATTTTTTGATGTTTCCCACTACTATGAGGCTTCTCTGACTGTCTTGGTATAGATCTACTTGCCTCTGTCTTTGTGACCTCTTTAGACTGGGATACAGCAGAAGTAAGGGACACATTTGGAGCAACCACTTTATCACACATGTATAAGTAGTAGCTACAAACAAAGAAAGCAAAGTAAGACATAAATCACATTGGGTAAAAAGCAACATACATTAAATCTATTTCTATGGTTAAAAAATTTTATATGGTTAAAAAAATTTATACTAAAACAGACAAAATAACTCAAAATAAGGATCATAAGGGTACGTATTGTGGGGACGTGGGGAGTGCTGTGTATTGTGTAAGACTGATGAATCACAGGCCTGTACCCCTGAAACAAGTAACACATTATATGTTTATGATTTTAAAAAAAGAAAATTAGATCACAGAAAAGAATTCTTTAAAAATTCAGTACTTTAGATAGTAAGTGCAAAATTATGAATAATTTTTATTATATTGCAAAAGTAATTTCTAAGCACTGAAGAGATACTCACTGGCAAAGAAAATTACAGTCTCATCTCCTTCCCTCAAAACCACCTGAGGCTAAAAGCATGAAGCACTTTAGAGCTGTTTAATAGTCCTGAATAGGTAAGGCTTATGCTAGAAAGAAAACAGACTAATGCTACTTGAAACACCATTTTCTTGGGGCACCTGAGCGGCTCAGTGGGTTAAGCCTCTGCCTTCGGCTCGGGTCATGATCCCAGGGTCCTGGGATCGAGCCCCATATCGCCTCTCTGCTCAGTGAGGAGCCTGCTTCCTCCTCTCTCTCTGCCTGCCTCTCTGCCTATTTGTGATCTCTGTCTGTGAAATAAATAAAACCTTTAAAAAAAAAAAAAACAAAAAAAACATTTTCTTGCCTACCACCCGTGAAAGCAAGGAATCCTCGCTCTTTGTTATAAAGGCTGATTCAGGGGGCACCTGGATGGCTCAGTGGGTTAAAGCCTCTGCCTTCGGCTCGGGTCATGATCCTAGGGTCCTGGGATCAAGCCCCATGTCGGGCTCTCTGCTCTGTGGGGAGCCTGCTTCCCCCTCTCTCTCTGCCTGCCTCTCTGCCTACTTGTGACCTCTGTCAAATGAATAAATAAAATATTTTTTAAAAAAATAAATAAATAAAGGCTGATTCAGTCCCATACTACAAGGCTATGTATGGCCTAATTCACCATAGGCCCAATGAGAAGCTCCTGGGGCCCTTCTTATAGAGCACTGAATACCGCCCAGCTACTGTTACTGGGCAGTCAGTCCTACTTGTTTCAAACCCCACACAGCAGTCTTCCCAAAATACATTAGTATTTCCTAATTTGATTAAAAACAACAGGGGCGCCTGGGTGGCTCAGTGGGTTAAAGCCTCTGCCTTCTGCTCGGGTCATGATCCTGGGGTCCTGGGATCGAGCCCCACATCAGGCTCTCTGCTCAGTGGGGAGCCTGCTTCCCTTCCTCTCTCTGCCTACTTGTGATCTCTGTCTGTCAAATAAATAAATAAATAATCTTAAAAACAACAACAACAAAACTTCGATCTTGAGTTGCACAAAACTAAGACTGAAGGGATAACTACCAATTTTACTCAAAACTCACATAAATTGTTCAGCAGATTATCTGAGAGACCCATGGAACAAATTTGAGCTAGATACTGAAGCACTGTATTATTAGCTATAATCTTTAGCCAGAAGATGCAATCATTTAACTGATGGTACTACTTAATACCTTAAACTCTAAATGATCTCTGAGGATTAAAAACTCTGTATTCTGCTAAGAACACTGACAGGTTTAATAATGCCCAAAGACTTACTTCAAACACAATAGGAGTGGTAGAAACTGTGCAAATGTAAGTAAGACTGAGATTCTTCACCATGTTTGCGGGGAATATATATCTACAGTACTAAAAATCTAGAAATCAATAAACAGTTTATTATCTAAGGTGCATTTTTATTAAAACTACGAAACTAGATTTTGAGGGACATGGCTACTATGAAAGCTTCTAAGTTTCAAAAAATCTGTAAAACACCAAAATTGCATACCAAACTCTTGAAGAGTTGGTTTACCTCTTATAGGGAAGCAAGGAAATTAAAGGAAAACTTCCAATTTTTACCTTAGGGTGAAAAGGAAATAACAAATTCCTAGAAAGAACATTAAAAACATCAAGAAAAGGTTATCTCAAATATTCAATGCAATTTACAATTCATTTAACAAGCCTAAAACTAAAATATGAAATCCCAGGAACTAGAACTGTACCTGACATATAGACGTTGAATGAATGAATGAATGAACAAATGAATAAATGAACAAACAAATGAGCCAATACCCACTTACCTGGGGTGTAAAAATGAATGTGTCTGAGCAACATGGTCACCTTCCTGCTTTATAACAGGGTACCATGACTGTAACTCCATTCCTGATGGTGTATCTATCTGTAGAAAAATGCAGAAGGGAAAAAGTTCATTGAGGGAAGACGTGATGGTTAATTTTTTGTGTCAGCTTGACAGGGCCAGTGTATGCCTCTGGAGAACCCTAATAAAAGGTATGTTATTTGAGAGTCCTCTGCTAAGAAGGCAGACTTCCCTTAAAGTACCAAATCTAGTTACTCAAATTATGTGAATTTTCCTATCACAGAAAAAGTTTCAGTATGCATATTAACATGGACTACCAAAAATGATTTCATAAAATTTCATACTAAGGAATCTATTTTTAAAAATCCATTATAAAGGCACTTGGGTGGCTCAGTCAGTTAAGTGTCTGCGTTCAGCTCAGGTAATGATCCCAGGATGCTGGGATCAAGTCTGGCATCATCAGAGTCTGGTATCATTGGGGCTCCCTGCTCAGCAGGGAGTCTGCTTCTCCCTCTCCCTCTGTCCCTCCCCCCTGCTTGTGCGCTTGCTCTCACTCACTTGCTCTCTCTCCCTATAAATAAAATCGTCAAAAAAAAAAAATCCAAAAAAATAATTAAATAAATAAGTAATAAAATCAATTTTAAATAGTACCTTGCAAATGTACAGCATCAGTAAGTGTGGATTCTTCTTGGTGTGACAATCAGCTAGAATGTTCCCCTTCCCTACTGTATTTGTTAGTGGATTAGATAACATTCTATAGCAATACATACTTTGCCAGGGGAGAGATGTCACTACGATGGCAACACAGGTTGTTCTTGACTTCATACCTTCTCACAAGAGAAACAACATCTACTCAAGAACAAGACACCATGAAGAGAATCCTGTACATGGGAGTGTGGAGTTGGAGAGGCTGAAGCACCCAACTGCACCTCAGAGACCAAGGATGCATTACAAGGATGGATGTTAACCAAACCTACTGTGGTAATCACTTCACAATATATGTAAATCAAACTATCACGCTGTATGCCTTACACTCATACAGTGATTATGTTGACTATTTCTCAATAACACTGGAGGGGAAAAAAAGCAGACAGACAGATGAATAGGTAGATTTATAATAAAAGAAGTATGGTGAAATGTTAAAAAAAAAAAAAAAAAAAGAAGGGGACGCCTGGGTGGCTCAGTGGATTAAGCCGCTGCCTTAGGCTCGGGTCATGATCCCAGCGTCCTGGGATTGAGTCCCGCATCAGGCTCTCTGCTCGTCAGGGAGCCTGCTTCTCCCCTCCCCTCTCTGCCTGCCTCTCTGCCTGCTTGTGTGATCTCTGTCTATCAAATAAATAAATAAAATCTTTAAAAAAAAAAAAAAAAAGAAGGAAAAAACAAAAATTAGAAAGACAACGGAACTCAGTCCGAGCCTCACAGAGTAACTTGAGTGGAGAAGACAGGGTAGAACATCCAGAAAGACCAAGGCAAATCAAGTCTGCAGGTGAGAGAAAGCTGCCCAGAGAAAACTCTACTGATCTGAGGTGGAAGATCCACCTCAAGAATTCAGCATAGTACCTGAGCAACATATGCTCGTGAGGAAACTCCTCAAAGATAAGTCCTGCCTTTCTCTGGGCAGTTGATATGGTCACTGATACGATGGAGGTAGGAGTCCAAAGGAGTAGCCATTTTATCCTAACACGGTAAACTCAAATGGCCATTATTCACTCCACAGCTCTCTGCCAACTTGGCTGAAACACTGATGGGACTGCATTGCACATTTTACCTTCCCTCTACACAGTCTCACCTTCACTCCCTTCCTTTAGCAGGCAACTGATCCCCAACAAACATCTTACACACCAAAAAAACCCCACAAGAAAACAAAAAAACAAACAAACAAACAAAAAACTTTGCCAAGCTAAACTTGAAATTACTTTGCTTGCTAACACTTATCAGTAAAATACATTTCCTCATAAACTATACATGTGAATAAAGGAAAAGAAGAAGGTAACTGGCTACTTAATGAACATCTATCTACCTGATAAGAACTTTATAAACCCTACTTACTTTTAACAAGTACTCCATTAAGTAGGTATCGTTAACTCCATTTTACAGATTAGTAAACTGAGGTTCAGAAACAGAAAGAAAAGAATAACCTGTGACTACAAACTTCTCCCTTATTTTGGTTTGTTTTATATGGCCTCTCTACTACCACCAACCACCAGCACCATTATGCACATGCACAGTATTTCAAGTCACAGTAATTACCCTGTTATTTTGGAAAAAGAGTATCTTAAAGGGGGAACAAGACTCACATAGTGGAGGGAGCTAAAAGGACATAAGGTATGGGTGAGCTACAAAGACAGGAAGTTAATGGACAACCCCAGTGGAGTAAGAGAGGATGGAATTGAGATTGAGGTAAAGGAAAGATGAAACAAAAACGAGTGCTGGATATTCCTCTGAATGTCTCCACTCCCTTCTGCAACTAGGTAAGATGTGTGAGAAATGACATCCTCGTCCAATAATCCATAAACACAGCACTCAGGGGACAGCCACTAAATACTAAGAGATTAGGAAAACTATTTTGCCTGATGTCCCAATATTCCAGTTCAGAACCAAGAAACTACATAAAATGGAAAAGAAACAGATCTCCAGATGCTAAGCAGTTGTGATTAAAGCAAAATCAATTCATAAACTGTCCACCATTTGACTGGGGAGATCCTTCTAATGGGGGAAAACAATTAGGATGAAGAAACTCAGGAGAAGCCTGACAACCCATGGCCCCAACAAAATGGGTTGAAAATGAGAAGGAAACCACTTCTGGAGCAAACATTATACATAATTTAATCAATCAGGAGATGATTTAAGACCAATGAAAAGCCAAAAATAAAAATATGACAACTTCAATTGGTGGTAAATCAACATTTTGGTTAAGAATGAACAAGGAATTTGAAAAACTAACAAGACCACAATATTAGGGAAAATGATGGTATTTTCAAAGGATTTAAAGAGTTGAGTATTCAGTGAGGGCCTCTAGGCTCTACACAGTTAAAAAAACAAACTCAGGCGCCTGGGTGGCTCAGTTGTTTGTCTGCCTTGGGCTCCGGTTGTGATGCCCACCCCTACCCCCCCAAACCCCGTTCCTGGGATCATGCCCCACCCGCACTGGGCTTCCTGCTCAGTAGGGAGTCTGCTTCTCCCACCTCTGCCCTTTCCCTAACCCCCCACAACAAGCTCTCTCTCTCAAATACATACAATCTTAAAAAAAAAACAAACACCTCACAATCCAGATCAACTATTCTAAATAAGTTCAGAACCTGAGGCAAAATCAAATGCTTATTTAGAAAATAAACCAATCACTTGTTCACACAGTTTCTCAACCTATAGCCCAGTTCTACAAGTAAATTAGAAAGGGTATTGCTGACAACAGCAATACTAAATGATGGATGCCAGGTGACAGCTGATATTCCTAAAGAGAGGAGAATTACAAGATGCAAACACAAAACCTGATTCAAAAAGCAAGACAATCTGAGAGCTTTATCATAGGCCAGGGCAAATAATTTAATATATCTCAATTGTCCCCTACCTTCATCACAACACAGTACAGTAACTGACGTTTAAGAAGTCTTGAGTTAACATGACATAAATTACAGTCTATATTTATATGAGATATAAATAGTACACTGTATACATATACACCATAACTATATACCTACCACATGGACTGAAAACTAAGACATTTTAGAATGCATTAAAAAGGTTAAAGTTTTTTGTTTTTTTTTTTAAAGATTTTATTTATTTATTTGACAGAGAAGTAGAGCACAAGTAGGCAGAGTAGCAGTCAGAGGGAGAAAGAAGCAGGCTCTCCACTGAGCAGGGAGCCTGCACTGAGCAGGGGGGCCTGATATGGGGCTCAATCCCAAGACCTTGGGATCGTCGTGACCTGAGCCGAAAGCAGACGCTTAACTGACTGAGCCACCCAGGTGCCCCAAAAGTTAAAGTTTCAAAAAAACACTGCTGTAAAGAGTAGCTTCATCATCCAGAAAACTCACCTTGGCAGAACATTTTTCACCACAACACTGTATAATAGGAGGTGTTTACAAGCATGGATAAGCTCACTCTAACAAATCAATGAAATATAACATCAGCTTGAGTTAAATAAGAATTTCTTTTCTAGAACTCATTTGTTAAACTCATTATTTAGAAAATCAAGCTCCACTTTAAATCACTTTTATATCCAAAATAATTCTAGATGTACTACCCAAGATACCAACTGTTTCCAGATATTTTAAATTCAAATTACTAAAATTCACTTATATATTCAAAAGTTTTTTTCGATTATAGCTGGAATCCCCAATCTTCAAAATAGCAAATTCTAAACTTCTTCACCCAAAGATCTTGACTTGAAATCTGACTCAGTATAAAAAAGAAAAAAAACTCACTCAATTTTGATCACATTTCAAAACTCTACAGCTTGATTTGTGTAAGTTTTACTTTTATTCATGGGCCAAACTCAGTGTATCTTCTACTTCTAGGTCTCTAAATTTCAGATGTAAATAACAGCTAGCATTTTAAACATTCATCCCTCTCTAATTTCTGTCCTTTATTTTCTAATCCCACCCTATCCTACTAACAAAATCACAGTCTAGAAATTCTAAAGAAACTTTCCTTAAAGATCACTTAGTGTAGTCCCCTAGCCAATGTCTGAATTCCCCATTCAAAATCCCTAACAAGAGGCTATCCAGCCTCTGCTTCGACTGCAGCTTGAGGTCAAGGACCAACTTCCTTACTTTTGTATTTTCAGTACCTAGCACCATGCCTGACATACAGAACGAACTAATAAATATTTGCTGAATGAATTCTGAATGACAGCTTAGCTATTAATTCCCAGAGTGGCCTTTTATCAAGTTACTCTGCTACCCTGAAACTGAGAAGACAGTCTCTTTCACACTCAATATCCTTCTACTCCATGAGGTACCAAAGAAGCCCAACCATCTCTGGGGCATATTTTTAGAAATCAGATCTACAAACTAAATAATATAAATGATAGGGAAATGTACAACACTGACCATGATAAATTATTGGGATTTAATTTTATCCAACATGTGGTAAGCCATAAACACATTTATAACAACTTATCCTGTGTGTTAAAGACAATTAAGAAAGACACATATTATACAACAGAACATTCACAGGCATGCCAGATTTTCTCATCTATTCTGCATTTGTGTCAACATACAAATTAGGTCTTCAAAAAAAGAACAATATAATTAAATGGCACAGCAGTAATGCTAGCACTGATCAGGAATAAAAATTAGATACCAAGATACGAGCATCTATTCCCTCTTATCTTACCTTTATATGTAGGAAAACTTTATTCACTTTGTGTATTTAAACATTAAAACAGAATATATTACATTACTTGGCAAAAGAGAGAAATCAATCACGTAGTATCTTAAGTTGGAGTCCTGAACATTTTAAAATGCTTTTATTGCCCAACTTCCCCCCATTATCTATCACAAAATGAACAGATGGCATCTTCATCCAAAACACGTAAGAAAATTTTCAGACATATTATTTCATTTCAAAGGTTCTTTCTCTAAGTCATAAAACAAGTAATGTCTATGAAAGCAAATTTTAAACAATCCCAAAATGTTTAGAAGAATTTATCTTAATAAAAATCAGGAAATGATTTCGACTTACTGTGTTATGTACACATGATCCTTTGATAGTCAGACTTCTTAATATAGAACAACTGTATTTTGGTAGTACAATGCTTATTAGTCTCACAATGACAAATAATTCAGAGAACTTGATTTCATTTACAAAAAAAAACAATATTCAGTTGCCCTTTCTAGACATAAAACAATCCCACCCACTCAGCACTATTCATGTATAAACCCAATTTATACTTAAATCAATCAACCAACCAATCAATCAATCAGTCAAAACCCTGGGGCCCCTGGGTGGCTCAGGTCATGATCCCAGGGTCCTGGGATCCAGCCCCAAGTCCAGCTCTCTGCTCAGCAGGGAGCCTGCTTCCCTTCCTCTCTCTCTGCCTGCCTCTCTACCTACTTGTGAACTCTGTCAAATAAATTAATAAAATCTTTAAAAAAAAAATCAATCAAAACCCTTTACAATTCCTAGACTTATCTCCAATAATAAGCTTTGCTTTTAGGTGGCACTCTAGTTTTTAATTACAATATCAGATTAATACTATCTTTAATTAATGACAAATATTAATGAACTAAAGAAATCAACGCAATACCTCAACATATTGGTGAGACTTCAACTATCACCAAAAATCAGAATTAATTTTTTTAATATGTAGAAAAATTATTTTTAAATACAGAATTTAGAAAGAGCTATAGAAGATGTAGATTAATTTTTACATTGTAGTGTTCCTAAGACAGTAAGCACACAAAGAACTAGCAGACTGGTAAATTTAACAGGTTATCTAATGATGTGCTTATATAAGAAGTAATAGGGGCGCCTGGGTGGCTCAGTGGGTTAAAGCCGCTGCCTTCGGCTCGGGTCATGATCCCAGGGTTCTGGGATCGAGCCCCGCATTGGGCTCTCTGCTTGTCAGGGAGCCTGCTTCCCTTCCTCTCTCTCTCTGCCTGCCTCTCTGCCTGCTTGTGATCTCTGTCTCTCTGTCAAATAAATGAATAAAATCTTTAAAAAAAAAAAAAGAAGTAATACATAATGCATATTAAATTATCATTACTTTGTACAAGCCCAACATAAATTATTAGCAACCTTACTAAACACATGACTGAATACACAGCTAAGCAATAGCTCCTTAGGTATAAAGTGAATATACCTGTCAGGGTCTTCTTACTGTGTTATTATAATACTAAGACATTCAAGTGGCCAATAAACGATTTCAGAAGGACACAAAACACCCTACCACACAGCTGCCAACAACTCTTACAGAAAGAAACTGAATCTCTCACTAAAGGATCAGCTTTCTTCAATACTTCCAATATGTTGTGAATGAGTGTTTCAACAATTGAAACAGGAATAGTGTTACAAGTAGCCAATAGCTACTTAGAGAGATTTTTAAGGCTTATTCCTTGTAATTATTCAAATTAATCAACCCAATGAAAACTGAAACAATAAGGGCACTAACTGCCCAAAAACAGATCTTCAGGAGTTATAGGAAGGTCTGCTACCCCCCCACACTGAAAGATACCACATATCTCACAAAGCCAATTTTAAGTTTAAAGTGCTTAAAAATGCTCATTGGAAAAGCAAAGGCTCACATTTTTATAATGTGCAACTATTATCTTAAATCCCTTATGGAAACAAAACCATATGAAGTCAGTAGCAAGATATCACACCCTTTACAATGTGAAGGAAAAGGAGCAAACCAATAAAAAGTCCTGTTAATAAAATCCTGGTACTTTAAAAAATAATTTAAGTTTATTTATTTATTTAAGTAATTTCTATACCAAATGTAGGGCCTGAGATCAAGAGTCACATGCTCCTCCAACTGAGCCAGCCAGGAACCCTAATAATAATTTTTTTATATTGGAATTCTACAGTGTCCAATCCATTTAATATTACAATAACTTAGCAATCTCCATGTCATAAACATCTTTTCACTAAAATATCTGTATAAATCTGAGGTTTTGTTTTTCTATCCCATTTCAGCATACATGCTTTCAAAAAATGATCTCAGATTATTTTGGTCTTGAATCAATACGTATTGACAATACCAAAATTTAGATTAATTTTATTATATGCAATGTAGTCCATTTTTTATTTTATTCTATTTCATTTTATTTGAATGCTGATGACCCACTAAATTGATTTCGTAACCCTCCTGGCCCTTCTCAACTGGGGTTCTCAAGAGACAAGCCCAAATGCCCCAAGGCATCCATTGTATGCAATGAATTAATTTCACTCCAAAGCATTTAGATACCATCTTTGGAAGAACTGATGAAACCATCACTGAGATAATTTTCTGTAGAGCTTAATTCTCCCCTCATGGCAACCCAGATGAAAAAGGCTGCATGAATGAAAAATTGCAACTTGAAAAACCTTGCTCCAAGTGAACTGTCTTAAAACAGGTACCAAAGTTATTATTTAAACAACTGGTTCTGTATTAACACCTGTGTACTGTGCAGGTGCTTTTGCACAGATTTACAAAGCATTATATATGTAAAGGAATTCTCACTCTATGCTGCAAGTATGAAATTTTCTTTTCTTTGCACTTGTTTAGGATTTACTACAATGAACCTATACTGTTTTTGTTTTTTGTTTTTTATAGATTTTATTTATTTATTTGTTAGAGAGAGAGCATACGCAGACAGAGAGAGAGGCAGGCAGAGGCAGAGGGAGGAGCAGGCTCCCTGCTGAGCAAGGAGCCCGATGCGGGACTCGATCCCAGGACGCTGGGATCATGACCTGAGCCGAAGGCAGCTGCTTAACCAACTGAGCCACCCAGGCGTCCCGAACCTATACTGTTTTAATAATCACACCAAAAAAACATTTTAACATGGAATAAAAGCCCTAGTGTTACCAAAATAAAGTGAGTTTCCTAAACTTTTGTATTCCTTATCCCCATAACACAAAATATGCACTTTTAGTGCTTTTTTTTTCTTTTAGTGCTATTTAAAATCTCAAAATAAATTCAATACCATAAATAAAAACAAAATGCTACTTTGCTTTAAAACCAAGCCTGGTTTTCTCCTCGAAAATTACTGGTAACTTTATAGGGCTAGTAAAACTTCTCATTCAGTTATTCAAACCTTTATTAAACATCTACCACATTCTAGATTCGGAAACTAGAAGATAAACTCCTGCCCTCGGGGGCCTGCATTTAGTCTTTATGTACATATTTCTGTGACTCACTTCTGAGTCTATAAATCAAAATGAGTTTTACAGGGCGCCTGGGTGGCTCTGTCGATTAAGCTTAAGCAGCTGCCTTCGAAGGCTCAGGTCAAGATCCCAGGGTCCTGGGGTCCTAACACCAAGCCCGAGCCCGGAGTTGGGCTCTCTGCTCAGTGGGAAGCCTGCTTCTCCCTCCCCTTGGCCTGCCACTTCCCTTGTTTGTACTCACTCTCTGTGAAATAAATAAATAAAATCTTTAAAAAAAAAAAAGTAACTTTATATTCTTCTTTCTGCCTAGCATGGAGCTATAATGCTTTATTTAGTGATTGAGGCAAACTGCAGCTTAAGAAAAGGTTTAAAATTTAATTTTTTTTTTTTTTGCTTTCTGTAGTCTAATAAAATCCTTAAGTTTTTTATGTATGAACCTTCATTAGACTAAAATTCTGCTTGTGGACAAAATACAGGTTCCAGCCATTCCTGAAGCTATTCCCAAACTAGTTCTACCTCTTTACTTGAACAAATTGGGTTCTGGCTCCATAGTTTCCTCTCCCAGAATTCTAAAGGAACTGAAATTAACCCAATTCTTGATTCCCTCCTTGTTCTTCCAATGGCATAAATTACAACATGTGCGCAGCTATGAGAACACTATTGGCTGCCTCCACACTGATTCAGGTGTACCCTTTTTCTTCTTCCTTGAAGTTTCTTAATTTTTTCCCATTTCTCAGACCAAAAAGAATAAACTTCTAAGTTTTTTATCAAAGTCTTTTTAAAAATGTTAACATTTATAACTGTTTTATTATTTTTTAGTGGTAAAAACAAATATAGGCTCTGTATTTTCTAAACCATAAGGGGGCACTATTCCCAAAGCCATTCTAAAGATTTCATTTAACAGTCCTTAACATAATACTTATAATAGACCTGTTTCACACTTTTCTTCTTGCATAACTTTGTTTTAGTAAATAAATATCCAATTAGTATAATTACTGTGTACAAATAACAAAGAGTGAGATAAATCTGAACCCAATACTCAGTTATTTTATTTGTATTAGAAATATCTTCACATAACTCTAAATTAAGTCAAGAAGATGTTTGGGGAAAGGAAAAGTCCCCAAATACATATTAGTAAATATTTCAATGATAATTTGAAGCACCACCCTGCATTCCTAGACTCTTAAATTCAAAGTGCTTTCACTTCCATTCTCTTAGTGGATCAGTTATCTCATTCAACAGTTTATCTGCAAATTATATATGTGTTTATCTCCAGATCAAACCATCATTTAAAAAAAAAACCTCCACATATTCTAAAATATAATGCAGTGTTGTTTTTCAAAAATCTATTCAGTTAAAAAAAGGAATTCACTGAGTGCATTTGACATGCCAAGCACTAAACTACATTCTGGGAAAATAGGAAAAAGACAGTCTCTAAACTCATAAAGTTAGTTACTAATTTTATAAAGTTAGACAAAAATATTCATACTGGTGCCCCATATGAGCACAAACACTTCATCTGATGGTAACCTTATCCCCACTTGATCAAATTTTATGCTAATCACAAAATGCACAATCTATCACTGATACAACAAATTACCACCAAATCTGTCCCAACTATTACTAGAACACATTTGTCCCAACACTACTGTTTGTAGTTGCCCATTCTCTCTAGTGTATTTTCTTACTTCATTTAGGTGTGGACTAAGAAACGCACTTCCTCAACAGAAGAAACAGTTTACAAGATGGGAAATTTTTTTTGTACTACTATTATTATTCCAATGACCTCTGCAGAAATGATGAACTGAAAGTAAAATGCAAAACTAAAAGTAGTAAAATGTTTAATGGGTTTTAAAAAACAATTTTGTTGATACCTTTACGTCATCTATTTGCATCACAGACAATCTGTAGGGTTTTTTTTTCCCTAGGCAGAGTAAAACCATATTATTTTACTTAAAAAGTAGTCAAGTCTAAATGTTAGAAAGCTAAATTTTAATTTAAAAAAATATATATATCAGGGCATGGGGCACCTGCGTGGCTCAGTCCCTTAAGCAACTGACTCCTGGTTTCCTCTCCCACCATGATCTCATGGGTTGTGGGATGGAGCCCGAATCTGGCTCCACTCCCTGGCTCAGCAGGGAGTCTGCTTGGGATTCTCTCTCCCCGTGCCCCTCCCCACCCCTTGCATACAGGTGCACATGCACTCACATGTACACGCATGCTCTCTTCCTAAAATACATAAATCTTAAAAAAAAAAAAAAAAGCATAAGGGCATACACCATCTTAAAGATTGTCAGCCACATTCTGTAACAGTAAAGAACCACCTATGACTACAAGTGGACTTTTCTGGTGTGCTTAAAAATAATCTTAAGTGAGTATCACCCTTCAAATTTTATTTACAAATAACCAATTTGCAAGGTGTCTGGATGGCTCAGTAGGCTAAGCATCCCACTCTTGATTTTGACTCAAGCCATGATCTCAGGGTCATGGAATCAATCCCTGCATCAGGCTCCAGGCTTGGCATGGAGTCTGCTTGGGATCCGTTGAGAGTCCCTCTGCCTCTCTCCCCAATTACATGAACTCTTTCATTCACTCTCTCAAATAAAATCTTTTTTAAAAAATGGGCAATTTGCTTAGCAACCTATTTTCCATAGACAAAAATGTATGAACAACAAAATCAGACTTAGATCAAATAAATAATACTCACTAAAGATTTGGAAAAGAAATATGACATTCTTGCATACATTCACACACTGTAAAATACAAGTACCATATTTCTAACAAAAAGCACAAAAAGCTCTGGTGATATGAAGAAATAAATAGTTTAAGAACACCATTTTGCAAAGCCACCTAGGCAGTTCTAAAATCAAATGTGTTTCTTGTCGTGACCTGAGCAATAAAGAGTTCAAAATATACCTTTAATTTCTACATAGAGCCAGTTCCTCCGTAGAACACTGACCTTATACCACTTATTTCTCCCATCTAAATATAGCTACTATGCAAATTAAATGTAGTTATTGGTCATGCAAATAGTTTGGTGATCATTACTAATATAATTTCCATCCTTGGAAATAATTTAACAGTTGCTACATTTCAATCAACTCCCTATTGAGTTTCCTAATTTTGTTTTTTAATCTAAAACAATACTTTGACTACATTAACTATATAAACATATCGAATTACATTAGTATTCATACTAAACATAAAGTTCTTCATATGAGAGGTTAATATATTTAGTATACTCTACTATTTAAAAAAAAAAAGCTTGTCTTGACGTTTTCAAACATACTTCCTCGGGGTCTATTTGGCAACCAACACACTGACTCAGAAGATAATAAAAAATGTTCCCCAGTCAAGCAGATCTCCTAGCCCCCCTCCCAGTTAAATACCTTAGTCTATAATTCAAGTTAATACAGAGTTTATGAACCAATATACTAAGGGAAATTGATAAGAAAAGTTAATGTTTCTCAAAATTAAGTTTCTACTAAGTTTGCTTTAGGAAAAAGCATTGAAAATTACTAGACGTCAAGTCAGAAGAAATGCATTTGACTCCTCATTCTACCACCCAGTAAGTTATACAACCAGGAACATGTGACCCATCTGGGACAGGTTTCTCATGAGAAACCTCACTCACAGACCTTCAAGCAAGAAGTACCTCACAAAGTTTTAAGGAGTAAATTTTCAAAAAATGAAGTGGCAAGTACAATAAACCACTTAGCTATGCATTACACGTGAACCGAAAAGACTTCTTTCTTAAAGATGTGATTGCTAGATATTTTCTTAAATTCCATTAAATTGCTTAAAATTCACATAAAATTGGAAGAAATACACCAAAACACTGGAGTAAATCCTGCAAAAAGGTAACACAGCCAAAAGGTGGGGGGGGGGGAATCTCACATCTTCCCCCTCAAAAAATTGAATTCAAATTAGTAATTTCTGAGACAATAAAGGGCTATATCCAGATGAAGAATGGTTTCCATTTTACCCAAACCCTAGCAAATTCAATTTCAGTTAAGTAAATTCATCATCTTCTTTTTAACCTTTATCATGGTTCTCAGATGTTTTTTTCTCACAAACATAGAGCAGAAATATCAGGCAAAGTAGTTTATCCCAAAAATGCTTATGTCAGGGGCGCCTGGGTGGCTCAGTGGATTATGCCTTCCGGCTCAGGTGCTGATCCCAGGGTCCTGGGATTGAGCCCCGCATAGGGCTCTCTGGGCTCTCTGCTCCGCAGGGAGCCTGCTTCCCTTCCTTTCTCGCTGCCTGCCTCTCTGCCTACTTGTGATCTCTGCCTGTCAAATAAATAAATAAAATCTTTAAAAAAAAAATGCTTATGTCAGAGCAATGAAAACTGGAGCAAGAACAGCTGGCAAATAACGTGGTCACTTACGGACAGGTAAGGGTAGAGTCCCTAATTAGCTTAAGGCAAGATATCATAAATATCAAAAGGGCATTCCACATTTTGAGAATTTCCAAGCACAAGCTTCAGCGTGGAACCAATCCAGCTGTAAGGAAGTCCAGCAGTTTAAGAAGTGGCTTGAAGTCAATCCTACTTCAAAATCAGTCAATAACTGCACATGAACAATATAAACTTATCTAGGAGCCACAGGCAAGGAACTCCAAAGTGCTGACCCTTTGGAAGCAGAAGTAGCAAACTCTCCTGAATTAGAGTCTAAAATTACCTTCTTGAGCTTCAGAAGCAAATCGCAGTTTTAAAACTAAACTGTAACTAAATTTCCTTCAAAACCTTAAAGGTATTATAATAAAGCACTTGACACCAAATCTAGCCCAAGCCCTAATGTTGCTGTGAATAAGCTTCAGTCATTTAATATGCCTCATTAATTTCTTCTGTGAAGTAGAAAAGGCAGAGATTATTTCAAGAAATAAAACTAATAGTGGAAAATTAGATTCTTAAGATGAAACATGGCCAATCTTTTGTTGTAGGAATCAAATAAAATTATACATGTAAAGGCCCAAGAACAATATTTGCCACGTTGTAAGTATTAAACAGTGCTAGCTAGTATACTGGTTTTAATCAAGTAGAAAAATATATATAAAAACCAGATCAACAAACTGGATATTTAATAACCCCTATCTTGTTTAACCCAGACATTCAAACTCTTAAAATGAAAATCTTAGATACCAAATAATGTGATGGAAACATAATGTTTAAGATCTCTTTGATGACAGGCTTTTACATTAATATTTAGTTAAAATAATCTTTTTATTCTAGCTGTCACAGTTTTTTAAAAAGTTATTTCTTTAAAAAAAAAAAACTTGCTTACTAGAACCACAAATTCTTCAGATAAACCTGCCTTTTCCATTTATTTCCAATACTGATCAAGCCTGAATATCCAGATACAGAAACAATGTCAGAAATCCAAGATCTACCTTTGAAAAATGCTGTTTGAAGCCCACAACCAGAATTGTTTTGGCTAGCTATTGTACCATTTGCAAATGGAAATAACACCGAAGTGTAAATTATCTTGAGTCCTAGGACAACAGATCTAGTCATCAAAAAGCAGGATGTGTGAAAAAGAAAGAGAACACGACTTGAGAAAGAAGCCCCAAATCCTCCACTCCCTGGCTATATAATCTTGGGAAAGCCACTTGATCTCTAAGCCTCATTCTCTATCTGTAGAATGGGAATAATCCTAATTCTTGCAACAGGTTGTTCGATCTTCCAAATGAGCACATACACACAGGAAAGCATTTTATAGCCTAAAATGTGTAATACAAACATTACACATTACACAGATCAGTATTTTTTGTTGTTGTTGCATGAGCTGCAACATTTTTTTTAAAATTTTATTTATTTATTTGACAGAGAGATCACGAGTAGGCAGAGAGGCAGGCAGAGAGAAGGAAGCAGGCTCCCTGCTGAGCAGAGAGCCCGATGTGGGACTCGATCCCAGGACCCAAGATCATGACCTGAGCCGAAGGCAGTGGCTTAACCAACTGAGCCACCCAGGCGCACCCCCCCTTTTTTTTTTTAAATTTTATTTATGCAGCGACAGTTTTTTAATGCACAGGTTAAGTAATAGTCTGAATATGGAACTGATTTCAAAGTAAACCACTGCCATTATTCAAAACTACTATTTAGAGAAGCAAAAACAAAACTTGCCTTAGATTGAGTTCTCTTTCCATTTCTCATGCTAAATTTCTCCTTCATTTCTTCTAAAATTATCTTCAGTTTCTTTTCTTCAGGTGTCCCTAAGTATTTCTGGTTCACATGAAGATAGCAATGCCATTTGGCTGACTCAAAGCCCCAGTGGCAAGTCCTTTTGTCAGGTGATCTGTGAGAATGCATCACAAAAGTCTGGGGTGCAAACATTCCACAGCACTCCAGACACTGAATACAGGGAGCATCAGGCTGAACATAAAACTGGGGTGCAAATAGACCCTGACATTTGCCCAGGCATTCATGTTCCACTTCAAAGGCACTGCCATTTTCCTTTAACTGGGCCAATGAGTTTTTAGCAGGAAGTACACTACCATTTTGAGGAAAAGTGCGTGGTCGCAATAAAGCATTACATAGTCTTTGTGCATCAGTTAATGTGATCAGTCCACAGGATGGGGCATTGAATGGAAGTATTCCCAGGACCTTTAAGATATGAAGCTGGTCTGAAGTACACCGTGAACAATAGATGTACAATTCATCACACACTGTATTTATTTGCTGGAGTGAAAATTCTCGGAGAACCGAATTTAAGACTTGGGGCAAACAGAGTCTCTTTTCTCCTCCAACCTGAAAACAAGAAATGGACTCTCCTTCCAACACAGTCTGGGTGAGTTCTGTGGAGCTATCAGAAGGGATGAGCAGTGGGCCAGGAAGAACCTGAGGAGATGGAAGAGGCAGAAATACAGTAGGTGACATGCTTTCTTGGGAATATCGAGCAGAAAATGCTGCTGGTCCACCCAGGGAGCTCTGACTACTTAAATGGAATTGTGCCAAAGTGTGTTTCAAACTGGGATTTAAATGTAAAGGTTCAGGCACAGAGGCACAGGTTCGCTTGACATGTTCCCCATCAGTTTCCATTGGCACTTCATAGTCATCCAAGTGTTCCTTCTTTACTGCAGGCATCTTGTTGATCATCATTTTCCCATTTGCGTGGATGTCTGTCATCATTTTTTTCACTGGAGGGCCGCCATCATCTCCCATCCCATTCAGTTTTTTATTTGTGCCTTGAACCAAGGAAAAATTTGTCTGTAGGTTTGCCATGGCTAAAAACTGTTATGTTAAATAAGTAAGTCTGAAATTTGCATTGTTCTTTAGTCACTCATTCAAAGAGAGAAAAGCAATGTATATCAATACTTATGGCAATTTACTCTCATAGAAAATTTAAACTTTCAAAGAGAAATCTCCCTAAATTACTCAATAGATTTTGCAATTTTATTTTGCTCTGCTTCTACTCTAGTATAATTTCAGGGCCAGTGCTATAAACTTTCTTCTTTTGTCTCTAATAATAAGAATATAATTGTGAGGCACACCTCTGAGGAAGCCTTTTTTCATAATTCTTCAAATACATACATTAAAATAAATGTATCAATTCTCTCAATTCAAGAAGTCCAGAATCAATGCAATGGTTTGGTTTGGTTTTAAGCAAAACATGTGAAAAGTTTATGTGATTACTTGTGTCATACCCTAGACACAAACACAGATCAAAATGTCACACCCAAATTTAGTTTCTGGCACCAAGGACACCAAAAAAGGGGGAAAAAAAGGTATCTTCTCTAAAAGTGATGATCTTGTTGGTCTGTGTTAACAAACTGAAGGCTTGTATAAATCCTCGCACCAGTAAAAAGAGCTTCTGACTCCACTTGAACTTCTACAGTTAAAAATGATACCTAGAGAAAAACTGCCTGGGTATCTTCATGGATTACTGTTCATTCTTCTTTTAATTAATCTAGAAGAGAGAGGGGTGGGGGAGAGTTACATTTGAATTTGCTCCAGAGGCGGAAGGGTCGGTTTGAAACTAGTTTCTTAATCTTATACCCAGTTCAATTTTACCAAAAGTGACACTTGAGCAATTTCTTCAAATCTAACACCAGTTAGATAGAAGAACTTCATTTAAACAGGAAAGCAATTTGGAGAATGAGTAAAGGAGCAATAATATTACTCAAAAGGGAAAGGGCTACTTCAACTGAGAATAGGGAGAACCTCAAGTAGATCATCTCACCCAAGATTCAGTGCCAGAGGCTTTCTCAGTTATGCCATTTTAATTATAATAATCCCTTACTACATCTCTTAATATAAAAAATATATACCAGTTTCATCCCCCCAAAAAAATCAAGATACGAGTTAACATATTTACCATATGTAACTAAGTTACAATTTTAAGCGCATTAATTCACCTAGTCAGTGTATGCTATTTCTCTGGAATGACTGTAGGCAAAAATTAACTTTCCCTTTAAAAGGTGGGTGAAGTGGCTTAATGGAAGCCAAAAGCTAGACTCCGCTCCTGGGAATCTCCATCCTTAACAAGACTAATCCCGGAAAAAAACACAAGGCAGACCTCACAAAGAATGCAAATGGAGGAAGAGGGAAAAAGAAAAGATTCTTCTTCCACTTCCTTCTTTTCCGAAAGAAATTCGATAAATAGAAATTTTTGCCTCCCAAACTCCCAGCTATTTACCTTAAAATATACCCTACGGGTTACGGACCAAGGCCACTAGCCAATGTTCTGACTTTCCCCCACCACAGGAACACCTCTGCCAACGAAGGCTGAGAAAGAGGGCAGGAGGCATGACCTACAATGGGGGAGCCCCCAACACTGAAATCCTCGGCCCACGCAAATCCACATCACAAACCCGAGGGGGAGGACGGAGTGGTGGACAAGGGATACGGGACGCCTTAGGCTGTGCAAGGGGGGTGTGGGAAGTGGAGGAAAAGGAGTCCCCCAACCCCCACCCACAGCCTCGGGACAACCCCTAGTGCCCTCCAACACTGCCCCACTGCGGGGGCCGCGGGAAGGACTGTGGAAATCCCCCGCGTACCCTCTCCCCGGGAAGTTCTCGGGTGTTACCCCAGCACCCCTACGGCTGCACCTCCCCCGCCCGCCCGGGGCCAGAAAGGAAAAGGGTCTGCGGACGGGTGCGGCGCCAAGTCGGGATCCCCGCGCCGCAGGGCGCCGATAGACGCGGGGGACATCCCCGAGGAGTGCAGACGGGCGGCTGGGGGAGGGTGGGGGAGTGCCGGGCGTCCGGGTCTCCCGGGTCCCGACGGCTCCGGTCAAGTGCAGCGTCCTTCCTGTGTCCGCGCCCACCGCCTGGGGTCAGTGAAGCATGATCCGCCCTGGGACACCCGCCCTGCGCCCCCTGTGGCCCCGACCCCACCCGGGACCCGCGCATCCGGACCCCCGACTCCGGCCTCCGCGCCGGGAGTAGCTCGACGAGCTTTGTTAACTCCCCACTACCCCAAGTACCGCCGTCGGGCTCCCCGGAGGCCGCGCGCCCCTTGCCTCCCGCCGCGCCCGCCGCGTCCTCACCGCGAGCCGGGGCCGCACCTGTGCCAGCCGCCGCCGCTCGCCCGCTCCCTTCGGCTGTGCCGGCGCCGCTCCGAACCCCACACACATCGCTACACACAGCCCTCTGACGTCACCGAGCCCTCGGCCCGCCCACGTCACTGCGGAGACACACGGCTTCCCGCAGACGCCGCCGCCGTCTCCGGCCGCCCGGGGGAGAGAGAGGGCGGCGGGGAGGGGGAGGGGTGAGGAACGGAGCCAGCGGCGGCACCGCGCGCGCGGCCCCGCCGGCGTCGCCGCCGCCACCGCCTGTCGGCTCCCAGCTCCTCGGGGACGCGCGCGCCGTCTGGCCTATTGTGGCTCCTTAGGGCTCCCCCCTCGCCCCGCCGCCTCGCGCGGGTGCCCCTCCCCCCCAGGCGCGCACCCGGCGCTCCTAGCCTCGCGCGCCGTCTGGGCTGCTGGCGCGCGGCGCTGTCTGCGGTGCACCCGGCGCAGACAGGATGTTCCCTCCCCGCCCCACCCCCACCGCCACCCTCCCTCCTTCCTTCCTCGAGTCGCCCAGCCGGCTGTCTGGGGCCGCCACCGCCCCGCCCCCGCCCCACCCGCTGCTCTGTGGTGACGGGCCAGACCCGGGGGCGCCCTGGCCGCTCGGCTGCCGCGCGACAGGGAGAGAGGGGGCAGGGCAGCCGCGCGGTGCACTGTGCGCGACCCCAGCAGCCGGCTGGGCGGAGGCAGGGCCCGCCCGGCAGAGCGCCGCCGCCCGAGGTCAGGCACGGGCGACCCTCCCCCCGCGAGGCTGCAGCTGGGCCGCCCCGCCCCGGAGGCAGCCGGGTGTCGGCCGCCCCGCAGCGCCCCCGGTGTGGGCCCTGCTCCCCGGGGCGCGCCGGGGCTGCCCCCCGCCCCCGCGGGGCCTCCCGCCCGCGAGCCGCCCTGCCAGCTGCCTACGCTCCGCCCCACCTCGGCGGCCCCCGCCTCGTTCAGGCGGCCTCCGCCCAGACGCCTTCCCCGGGCTGACCTCCATCCGCCATCCGGCCGGGCTAGAGGGCTGGCCAAAGTTCCGGCAAAACCGAGAGAGAACATTTTTGTCCCTACTTCTCAGCCTCCCTCCTCCCCCCTCCCCACTAGGCTTCTCCTTCGGTTCCAAAAGGGAGCTAGAAATTACAGGTTTCTACAGTGTTTACTGAGGGCTTTTTATTATTTGGTTTTTGTTTTAGAAGGGAACACGAGATGAGATGAGGAAAGGTACAACCTAGGAGCTTTCGGCTTTGACCCTCGGGCGAACAGAGTGGTCTTCCTTGTTAACGTTCCCAGGATAGCCAATTAGCATATTAAACTCCAATAAGAGTTGCTCCGTCATATTTCGAAACGCCAAGAAATCCCCTTTTCTCCACCCCACCGCAAGATCAGGAACCGAAATAGTTCACCGACTTGCACTGCACAGAATTCGAAGGATTCGAGCTTCGCCTCGGGTTGTTGGTTTTTGTGTGTTGTTTTGTTTTCCCCTTTTCGCCCATTTTCGTCCAGTATCTCCTGGTTTTACTGCTTCGAGGTCGCTCCTACGGGGTCCGCATTTGGAGCTAGTCGACTGGGAATAGTCTCGTACTCACAGATTTTTCCCCCCCTCCTTTCCTCCCAGAAGGCCTACCAGAGGCTCACAAACCTCTCATTCGCCCCACTCCCACGTTCCCTTCCTTACGCCCCCCAACGTCGTGCTCCGGGGTCGTGCCCCCTCGACACCCCCCACCTTCCCCTCCTTCTTGACTGCCTCCTTTGCTGAACATGAATAATACCGCAGCACTTCCCATCTGTTATTGCCATAGAGACAGAAGCTCGACAAAGATAATGATGTTCTGTGCAGAGCCAGTGGGGGGAGAACAGCATCTGTGAGTCTGGGGGGATAGATTTTCTAACCGCGAGAATATTTAGAAGGCCGGCTGCAGATCCAATGTGGAAGACTGGACAGTCCTGGGACTTGGCATCTGGGCAACTCTTGGCACCTGGCTGGTGTCTCTCGAGAGGAAACAGTTTTTAGGAACCAAAATGACAAATTTTTTTAAAAAGTGATTCCAAACTGCAATTAATGACAAATGTTTAGTAGTCGTTCCATCAGCCATAAAAATAAGTACTTGCTAGCATGTCCAAAGGCCTAAGGACCAAAATAAACTGGACAGTAAATAGACTTTTGAGAAATCAAACGCATTATCCCTTCCACTGTTCCTTTGATTTGCTTTCCCCAGGAATCTGTTTTTTGAGGGAAGGATCTTTTGTGCCTGTTATTTTATGTACGGTAGTTTGAGAAATAGTGACAGGCAAATGTAGCTAGAACCAATCAAGCTTTGAGGGCATTTTTTTTTCATTATTCATCAAAGTACAAAACGTACCAAATTAAAATTCACTTTACCCTTGAATTCCCAAGGCCTCAGCCTCAAAGGTACAGGTTTGAACACAAGTGAAACTAAACAGGGTACATTTACACAGTTCTAAAACTAAACAGGGTACATTTACACAGGAGGCTCTTCCTAAGCCAAACTTTTGCAGGCTTACTTAAAGATTTTCAGGAACTGGGGAGCCTGGATGGCTCAGTGGGTTAAAGCCTCTGCCTTAGGCTCAGGTCATGATCCCAGGATCCTGGGATCCAGCCCTACACTGGGCTCTCTGCTCAGCAGGGAGTCTGCTTCCCCTCCCCTCTCTCTGCCTGCCTCTCTGCCTACTTGTGATCTCTATCAAATAAATAAATAAAATCTTTTTTAAAAAAAAGGATTTTCAGGAATTATCAGCAAAATTGTATAATATGGAAAAAAACACAGAAGCAAATGATAATGGTTCTTTATCTCAGAATTAAGTGGACACAGAGAATACAATCCTTAGAAAAAATACACACTGTAAGGTAGTGAATATTATAATTCCCATATACTGATGGTCTTCATCAGTGTTGGAAAGTCAATGCAAGTATTGGTTAGTAAATAGCTAGTAGATAGGTTTAAATCAGCCTCCTACCTCATCTTGCTCACTGCCAACAGGAACTAAACAAGACCACTGTGATAATGTGTGCCTGTGTGCATATAAGAATTCCAAATGATTGGAGGGGAGGAGGAGCCTACTCATTGTCTCATCTTCCACTAAGCAGTACAGCTAGAAGATCCAAACTAATTGCTACTAGATGGTTTGGATGTCTTCTTCATTTGTTATGGTCTTCTGGTAATAAGAGAAACCAAGAATTCAAAGACTAGTTCTGACCTGTGACCTGATCAATGATTTGGGGCAAATGCTTTCCTCTTTTCTCCATGTACCGATCTATTGATAATGACCTACCAGTATTAATTACGAAGAATATGAAAATGAAAAGGACAGGGTAAAGTGCAAACACTCATTGTAAATTAATTTTATTTCCATGAAGGAAGGGAAAGAAAGGTCAGATAAACGTTAACAGAGCACAAAAACACTGGCTTGTGTTTTTGTTTACACCCCTTTGTGCTCTTTTCCAAGGAAGAAAAACTAGTTGTAGCTTGATGGTTCTAGTGCCTCTTCTCCTGTCTCCCTTGATCTTCAACAAAAAAACTTGTTTGACATATTTTCTAGCAGCAAATCAGATGCTACAAGGTCCTTCAATTTCACAAAAGAATCTCAACTATTTCCTTTTCCACCTCATTTTTTTTCTGTAGCTTTTCATTTATTTCTACTTGTCCGAATTATGATGGTGCTGATGCTCTTTAACTTCCTCACAGCACTCTTATCTTTTTCCTACCTATCCCCTCTCCCCTACTCTCCCGCCCCAACCCCCACCCCCCAGTGCACTTTAAGCCCCATATTAGTTTAATGCTACTGTCCCTGCTGGTACAAAGATCCTTCTCCTCATTGACTAGGCTTTCTCTTCTTATCTGCCAAATCAATACTATATCTACAAGATCCTAATCCCCATCTTCATGTCTTAAATAAGATGAGAAACAAATGCTTAAAAATTATTAACCTCCTTTTCCTGAATAGTGTCATGTAGCACTTTTTGGGGGGGAGGGGTGCTCTGTGAAACTGAAAGGGAAATATGAAGAAGAAAGCAAAAAAGGAATAGCCAGAAAGGGTAAAAGAGAAAAATATCATGTTAGAAGTATTTGAATTTTTAGTGTATAAATTGCAACAAATTCTAAAATCAATGTAATGGACACATGGAAAGCATATTTCATTGTCAATTCTAGGAATTTCATGAGTGTCTAGAAAGTATGGCAAAGTTTGACTTACTGCAAATCAGAGACCTTTTCTCTTTTTCAGGGAAAAAAAGTCATAATTAGCCCTATGATATTGCCAAGCTAAGATTTGAAACCTGCAAAGTGCTAGGACTATAAGTAGTTCAAAATGCTTCACATTTTCCTATGAGACACAGACAAGAAATTCCCTCTTTAACAAAAGTGAAGTTGAGGCAGAGTTTAGGTTACAAGCCTAACCGCTAGGCTGATGAGTGAGAGGTTAGTAGGACATGCATTTGACCCACATCACTGGGGTTTCCATTCTTCATTTCCTCACTCTTCTTGGTTCTCAGTCCCACAAGCTGTAAAGACTGTCAAATTAGCCAAAAAAGACCAAATATTGAAACTTACCGATAGGTAGCATTGTATCAAGCTTCGGAGAATATTTATCATCACCCACAATAATACTTACCCTTCCTTGGAGTAATGCTCTGTGATAGTCTACTCTCTATTCTGAATCTTTGAATTTCAATTCACTACTAATGCATGCAGCCTACAGTTTAGGAAGCAATGCATTAAAGAATAATAACCAGTGTTAACATTTATATAGTATTTACTATTGCTAGACTCTGTTCTAAGCATTTTAAGTATAACTCATTTAATCCTCAAAACAACTCAATAAAAGAGTGGCTATTATTACCCCATTTTACAGATGAAGAAACTGGCACAGAGTTGTGCTCAAAATCATACAGATAGATAGGTACATCCTTCCTCTTCAAATTATGAAAAATATTATCTACATGATTTTCAAATCTGAGTTCTATGTAAGACCTATCTAGATGTAAGAAATAGGATTAAGGTTTACGTGATATGATTTGAAGGTCACAAAAGATTCTATCGTCCCCACTGCAGTTCTGACATAGTGTTTGAGATTCCCATAATATATTATTTTCACTAATATCCAGGTTAAACTGCAAATGTATTACATAGAAGGGAATAAACATTATTATTATTAGTCTCTATTATTATATAATTATTAATCTCATAACACTGTCTCAGGATATATTATCCCTACTTATCAGATGAGAAAACTGATATTCTGGGTTTAGGTGAAATCTTTGCTCTGTTTTGCTGTCTATATCAGATTCATTGGTCACATAGCAGAATCCTATTATAATGCCACATAAGATAAGGAAACTTTGATTAGAGGAGGACATAGAAATAGAAGGTATTCATGTATAGCTCAGGGAGGGAAAGCACGGTAAAGAACCAAAGCAGGGGGCACCTGGGTGGCTCAGTGTGTTAAGCCTCTGCCTCCGGCTCAGGTCATGATCTCAGGGTCCTGGGTTCGAGCCCCACATCGGGCTCTCTGCTCGGCAGGCTTCCCCCTCTCTCTCCGCCTGCCTCTCCGCCTACCTGTGATCTCTGTCTGTCAAATAAATAAATAAAATCATTAAAAAAAAAAAAAAGAACCAAAGCAGGGAGTTCTGGGCCACCAAACGGTAGACTGAGAATTGTAGTGGCTTCCCATAGGGTTGGCTGCCCAGCTATGTGTCTTTTTCTAGCACCGTCCCACTCCCTGAACCACATGGCTTCTTCAACTATGAATGACCTTCCCTGCAAACCTAGCCAGCTGGACCCAGAATAGACACCTGAGCCAAGCTAGGCCAATGAGCACCTTCCCAGAGGTGTTTAGAATGAGCACTAAGAGAGTCTAGCCCCAGCCTGGCTGGTGTACTGAATGGAGAAAATACAATCTCCAAAACTTTTGGTGGTCATGCTGCTATATCGTGGAGCGGAAAAGCAGTGTAAGCCATCTGCCGGAAGAAACCAGAATGAGGCAGGTGTAAAGAGGAGAGCAGATAGAGTGCTGATAAGACTCAAGGTTTAGGCTCCAGTGTGTTCCCATGCTGAGCTATACTCCTGTCCTTGGGTGCTCCTGCAATCCTGAACTGAATCCCCTCTTACACTTGAGCTAGTCTGAGTCCTTGCAGCCAAGAGTCAGAAAGAAGTGGAAGGATGGGGTCGTGGCAGAAAAACCTGTCTGCTTCAGTTTTACCCAGCCCTTAGTGTTAACTACCAAATCTCACTAGACTTAGTGAGATTTTCACCAAGAAAACCAAAAACCAAACAACAAAAAAATATCTATCAGAACACCCCATCTGGGACTCCTGGGTAGTTGAGTGGGTTTAAGTGTTTGCCTTGGGCTCAGGTCATGATCTCTCGTGCCTTGAATGGAGCCCCATGCCTGGCTCCCTGCTCAGTGGGGAGACTGCTTCCCCCTCAGCCTCTGCTGCTTCCCCTGCTTGTGCTCTCTCTCTCTCTCTCACTGTCTCTCTCTCTCTCTCTATGACAAATAAATACATAAATAAATCTTTTTTTTTTAAAGGGAAAAAGTAAAATTTTTTTTTTAAAGGGAAGGAAGGGGGAAAGCAGAGTGAGGCAAAAACACTTGGAAGACATAAAATGGTTCTCTGGGGCCTCCATTGGTTGAGAGTGTGACTCTTGGGGCACCTGGGTGGCTCAGTCATTGGGACTCTGCCTTCAGCTCAGGTCATGATCCCAGGGTCCTGGGGTGGAGTCCTGCATGGGGCTTCCTGCTCAGCTGGAAGACTACTCCTTCTCCCACTCCCCCTGCTTCTGTTCCCTCTCTCCTTATCTCTCTCTCTGTCAAATAAATAAATAAAATCTTAAAAAAAAAAAAAAAAGCATGTGACTCTTGGTTTCAGCTCAGGTCATGATCTTCCAGTCCTGGGATCGAGCCTATATTGGGCCCAGTGCAGAGTCTGCTTCAGATTCTTTATCTCTCTTCCTCTCCCTCTCCCTGTGCTTCTCCCCACTCTCTCTCTCTAATAAATAAAATCTTAAAAAAAATAAAAAACAAACATAAACATAAAAAAAAAACAAATAAAATAAAATAAATGGTTCTCTGGTCAGAATAAAATTTACCTGATGGCAGGAGCGCTGGTCTGGCTCAGTCCATAAAACATGTGATTCTTGATTTTAGGGTTGTGACTTTCAGCCACACATTAGGTGCAGAGATAACTTAAAAAATAAAATCCTCGGGGCGCCTGGGTGGCTCAGTGGATTAAGCCGCTGCCTTCGGTTCGGGTCATGATCCGAGGGTCATGGGATCGAGCCCCGCATCTCTCTGCTCTGCGGATGGCCTGCTTCCTCCTCTCTCTCTGCCTCTCTGCCTACTTGTGATCTCTGTCTGTTGGACAAATGAATAAAATCTTTTAAATAAATAAATAAATAATAAAAAATAAAATCCTCAAAAAAATCTTTACCTGACTGCATTAACAAACCGACAAAATAGACGTATCCTTCAGAAGGCATAACTGGTCAGCAAGATTAGCAAGGCTCTCTCAATTGTGGAAATGAATGAATGCATCAGCCTTGAGGTATCCAGAAAACAAATTGTGTATTTAACCTTCCTTATTCTGAAGCAAACTTCTGATACTTGAGCTTCCCAAACCACTGGTATGTGGAGAAGTCTATGTCAGTGTAAATGTCCAGTTCCTTTCTGACTGTAAACAAGCGCCTGCTATGCTGATTGTGTACACCAGATGTTGTGAGTCTGGTTCAAGTGAACCAGCTCACAGACCAGAGCCGATCTTATTTGTTGACAAAATCAAGCGGCTGAACCTTTGAGGCCCAAGAACCAGGTTCTAATTAACCCAGATAATGCCCAAAAAGTCTATCCCTAGGAGGCGGCCGAATGGCCTCCCCACACAATCCCGACCTGTCCCAGAGACTTGTCCTCAAAATATTAATTCCTAAAGTAGAATCAGGAGAAACTCCAGAGCTCCTCCGTGGATTCTGGGATGGGCCAATAAGAACAGGAGAACCAGAGAGGTTAGGAATGGAAGACTGTGAGACACATGAGTTAATTAAAAAGGATAGATAGTGGGGCACCTGGGTGGCTCAGTTGTTAAGCATCTGCTTTTGGCTCAGGTCTCAGACCCAGGGTCCTAGGATCAAGCCCCGAGTCAGGCTCCCTGCTCTGTGGGAAGCCTGCTTCTCCCTCTCCTGCTCCCTCAGCTTGTGTTCCCTCTCTCTCCTCTTCTCTGTGTCAAATAAATACATAAGAGCTTTATTTTTTTTTTAAGATTTTATTTATTTATTTGACAGAGATCACAGGTAGGCAGAGAGGCAGGCAGAGAGAAAGAGAGGGGGGAAGCAGGCTCCCCACTGAGCAGAAAGCCTGATGAGGGGCTTGATTCCAGAACCCTGAGATCATGACATGAGACGAAGGCAGGGGCTTAACCCACTGAGCCACCCAGGCACCCCTACATAAAAGTTAAAAAAAAAAAAAAAGGATGTATGTAGTAAGAGAAAGCAAGGGCCAGCAGCATTCTTGTTAGGTAGGTACTGGGTTTGAAACAGAGTTCAAGTTCTTCTTTAAGATACATTCAGGTATGGGGGGTGCCTGGCTGGCTCAGTCAGTGGAGTGTGCAAATCTTGATCTTGGGGTTGCAAGTTTAAGCTCCATATTTGGTGTGGAGATTACTTAACAAATGAAATCTTTAAAAAAAAAAAAAAGATATATCCAGATTTGACTTACTGAAAGAAAGAGTAGCATAGCCATTTTTTATAGGAAAATTTTGTTAAATAGAAAATTTTTACTTTTTATTTCCTCTCATCCAAAAAGTACCCATTAAGTCCCCAAAGAATTTTTCTCAAAGTGGGGTTTGCCAAGCACCTGCACCAGAGTCATCTGAGGAGCTCATTAAAGATCTAGACTCTTGGGCCCCAGAACTACCAAATTAGAATCTCAGGGGTTGGAGCGCAGCAATCAGCAATTTCAATAAACATCCAGGCGTGTCCCTGTGTTCTCAAGTCTGAGAAGCTCTCAAGGAAGTATAAAGGAAAAGTAAAAGGGAGAATTCTTCTACCTGAACAATTCTGGCAGCAAAATCAGTCAGAGCAGCCACTGGGACAGACAAGGCAGAATACCAAGGCAGCACTCCCAGAGACAACACCCAGGCCCACTTTCCAGACTCTGTCACGGGTACGCCCACACTGAAGGCAGTTTGGCTTTTTGTGTGTGTGTTTTAATCTTTTACAAAACTTGCAAAATTAAGTGAAAAAGAGCACCTGGAATGTTATCTTTTTCTATCCTCTGGATGCTAGCTTCCCCAGTGGCAGCCAAGGGGCCCTCACCTTTTCTTGAAGAAGAAAAATTCTAGAGATATGACTGTTTCCCAAAACATAACATTAAAAATCTTTCATCACAGTTTCACAGAAGCATGAGAAAGAGAGCAAAGTGGTAAGGCTTCACTGTTTTTGTGAGCTGATTGCAGAAGTAAAACTTGTATTTCTTTCATGTTTACACACATGGAAAGGAGTATTATATTCTTGGTGTTCAGTAAGTGAAATAGTAAGAGATGAACATATGGTAAAAATAAGTCAGGACAGGTAGCAAAATTAAAATTTTTTAGATCCTTTGACTTAATAGTTACTCTTCCAGAAATTTATCTTAACAGAGTTAATGTACAAGTGCAAAAAGATATAAAACAAGGATGTAGGGCACCTGGGTGGCTCAGTGGGTTGGGGCCTCTGCCTTAGGCTCAGGTCATGATCTCAGGGTCCTGGGATCGAGCCCCGGCTCTCTGCTCAGCAGGGAGTCTGCTCCCCCCCCTCTGCCTGCTTCTCTGTCTACTTGTGATCTCTGTCTGTCAAATAAATAAATAAATAAAATCTTAAAAAAAAACCCAACAAGGATGTATATCAGAGTGGTTTATGATAAAGAGAGATTGGAAACTTCTGATATGAAACACACCAACCATGATGCCAGCAATGCCTTCATCCTCTTCTTAACAGAACCCATCCTGCTCACGGTCTTTTGCTATGATCTATACTATTCCTTGAGCAAAGGGTGGTCACTGAATGGATCAGGAGTGGGGCCCTGAATCATAGGCTGGCCAGTAACACAGCTTAGCCTGACCCAAAAGTCCTGGCCCAGAGGGGTTGATTCTAATTATTAGGCCAATTAGTCTTTCTCCTTTTACAATTTAAGAGAAAACTGCAGAACTAGCAATTGGAATTGACATACACATTTTTCCTTATAAATAAATTATAAGGTTATATATTAAAACATCAGGTAATAAAATGATTACTTGAAAATATGCTTGCTGTAAGTATAGAGGTTATTTTCATAAGAAAATATTAACAACTCTGTTGTTTCACCCATTAATGTCTCAATCATTTATTTACCAGTTAAATTAGTTACAGTAGGTGGTCAACATATTCTTTCAATTGACAGCATGGGAAACAAGTGTTGATAATAAAGTCTTATATTCACCAAGTTAAATACCTTGGATTTTAAAGCTTGCTAGAACTGGCCTCTGTGGGATATGAATATTGGCTCTGTTACCAAAATCAGAGACTGGATTTCTAATGAATAGGTTTTCTTTATACAGGTAATATAGATTTTAAAGAAACCACATGGGCTCATTAAAGTTTAATATAAATGTGAAATTACTACCCTGAAGTTCCATTAGCCACCTTGTTGATTTTTAAATAAATCATCTTGTCAAATAAAGCTCTATATAATATTTTCCTCGTGTGCTTTAACCACTTTCTCCTGCATGGACAAGTGCCAGGCAGTCAGTATGTTTTACACATTTAAAAATAGGTAAAATAAACATGGCATTACCATCATTTTAGGCAAAGGGAGAACAACCTGCCAATAACTGTTACAAAATTATTCAGTTGTAAACAATCATCCATAACTTCTAAGGAACCTAAAACCTCCATGAAATACATGCTGCAGGGTGGCCCATAATAATTCCCACAGGCCTCTAGACCCTACCAACCCCATACCTGCTCGGATGTTCTTTTGAGACCTGTACCTAATCTAGAAGATCTTCTGGTGTCACCTCTCCACTTTTGTCTCTTTGATGCCAACCATAACACCTGCTCCATTGATTCTCCACATATCAAAAAGTCAGAAATACACAACTACTGTGAATCAACTGTATCCAATTTCTGCCCTTCAGGATATAACCTCTCCATTCTTTAATTCTTATCAAAGCACAGTTTTGAGGAATGCTATTCATCAAACATTTCCTGGAGGACTGGAAGGCTCTTTGCTCCACTAGGCATGTTATATTTTCCCTTCCCAGACTTTTTCCTGGGATTAAGTCAAACCATCAGTGTTCATATTTAAAACAAGAAGGGTTCCCTTCCTTACCCGAATTTGGTATTATGCTCTTCATCTGTGTAATGGATATTAGAAGAAAGATCCACCTGTCCTTCATTGGTTAAGGATGACGTGGCGTTTCCTTCATGAGGACCCATAAGAGGTATTTCCGTTGGGCCTCAGCTGCTTTACTTCTGTCTTACAAATACTAAAAAGGTTGTTATTAACCACATCCCCCCCCTCCTCCCCACCCAGCTAGTTACAAGCTTAGAATCAGATTTGTAGACCACATCTGGTCACAGTCGTGTGTTAGCTCTACACCTGGTTTGATTATATTTCTCACCTTAAATTTCTCATTGTTCTCATTTCATCCATGAGACAAAGAAGGAGGGAGGGAGAGGGAGGGAGAAATTGGGAGTAAGAGAAAAAGAAACTGGAAGTTCTGGTTAACTCATGCCACTTTTCAGTTCCTGTCACATGCAAATATAAGGGTAATGTCTACTCTATAGTTACTAAGATGACTTTCAAGGTATTTGTACCAAAGAGAGCCTCAGAGCTAAGAGAGAAGGCAAAAAGTTACTATTTCCATTCATCTTTTCCACATGATTTAATCAGATGATTTGGTTAAACAGATATCCATTCCATTTACTTCAAATCACTTAGAGGTAGAGGATTTAAGGACACCCTCAACTGGAACCAGAAAATTCTCAAGCTCCCAGGTAGCCTCATACCACCACCAAAGTTCTTCAGAACTTTGACTTACACATGACATCCTTTCATTTAGCTCTTTTCATATCTCTACCTTTACACTGTCAAAAAGGAGACTCATGCACTCAGAATATCTTTCTAAACCAGGCTACTCTAGTCAGGCCAAGCCTGGGAGTGACATTCCTGGGTCATGAAACCAACTTTAACCTAACTTGCTGGAACAGAGGTTCTGGGCATTAAAACATGACTGCCTAGAAGAGCTTTTGGGCAAGACAACTTCTTTAGAGGGAATGCAAACAACATCTAGTATATCATGAAATAATTAGATAAGAAGTCTCTCTCCCCTCTTAACATCTACTAAAACTGGGGCCAGCCTTTAAAACTAGCATTATTTCCCAGATCTTTTGTGAAGGTTTGCCTATCTCAGCCTCTCTTAATCTCACGGTCAATTCACCATATTATGTATTAGAATGTAATTTTATGATCTTAGATCATCTTCTGTATTGAAAGATCTGACAGGACAGAAACTGCATCTTATCATGCCCATGTTCCCCACAGGGTTTGGTATGGTTCCTTTACATGGTAGTCTCAGTAAGTATTTGTTCTTGACAACACAGAAGTTGATATGGTCAGCCTTCCTATTAACCCACCACATGAGCCAATAATCCCATCAGCAAGATCCTGAAACCCACCAAAACCCCCGGTTTTTTGTAATACTTTCCTACCGCAGATACTTCTCTAATATTTAGGGAGAATCTCAGAATTATCTTTTTTAAGATTTTTAAATTTATTTTTGAGAGAAAGAGGGAGAGAACACAATGAGGGGAAGGGCAGAGGGAGAAGCAGACTCTCTGCTGAGCAGAGACCCTGTTGCAGGACTCAATCCTAGGACCCTGGGATCATGACCTGAGCCGAAGGCAGTTGCTTAACCAACTGAGACCCTCAGGATTATGTTTAAATTGAATAAAAATCAACTAATCACAGGGAGGAAAGAAGTATGTTTCCTGCTTCTTTCCTAGGCCCTTAATCCTCCTCCCACTGCCCTTTACTCCCTTACAGTGTCCAGCAAAATCTCTGGCGACTGCAAAGTCTAGACATGCCCTTTGCCTATGTGTATAAAGGATGCCCTTTGGAGCCAATCGATGTGGCCACAGCCTGTTAGTCCTGACTCGGGCACTTCTGACTCTCCACCAGGATGGATTTCCTGTCTGGCTGACACCCTTGGTATACAGATTCTTATCATTAGGTCAACACAGACAGGCTCCCTACGGGACGGCCTTTTTCCTGGTCCTGCATTTCCTATCCATTCTTGCTTTGTCAGTTTGATAAGTGAAATATTTTTTAATCCACTCTGACTAGGCGCTAGCTAGTCGGAGTTCTCTATGGGCTGTCAAAGAGATGGATATGGCCAAAAGTTATACTTCCAAGAAAAGTCTAGATTCAGCTCAAGTAGATTCAGCTCAAGATAAGGTTTAGGTCTACTGCAGGGATCGTGAACTTGATGAGAGGCTATAGCTTAGACCTGTGCTCTTGGGCTCCAGTGTTCGCTCTCTTTCTGTGTGTCATTGAGTTTGAACGCTTTCGGATAGAGCATTCGCTCTTCCATGTACCGTGGCCCCAGTACTCCCAAGCACTGGCCCTGGCACACACTTTCACACTCAGCAATTACTACCATTCACAGTGCCAGCTACGCTTGCTCTTTCTTGGCTCCGAAGTCCCAGCCTGACTCCAAGGGCCCGCACAGAGTAAGCTCTGTGACAAGCCAGAGGAGGCCTGGGCATCTATACCAGCTTTCTGACTCCGTTGTAAAGAGAGCCAATCCCGTGGAGTAACAGTGGGACCAAGAAGACAAGCAAAAGAATAAGCTTCTTTTCTCTGGTATGTACCTCTAAACAACAAATCCTCTTAAAACACAATCACAACACCAGTGCCATACCTTAACTACTTAATAACAATTCCTTAATATCATCAAATATGTAGTCAGTGTTCACCTTTCCCTGGTTGTCTGATAAAGTCTTGCGTGATGGCTTGTTTTAAAAGTGGGTATGACTAAATCAAGATCCACATCCTACACTTGGGTGTTTCTTAAGTCTTTAAGGCTATAGGCACTCCTTTTTCTTTGTCATGTATTGGTGGAAAAAAACTGTCATTTGGCCTGTGCAGTTACCTATATTCTGATTTTGTTGACTGTGTCCCAATGATGTCAATTTTTCATGTTCCTGTGCCCTCCATTTTCTTTGATAATGGTAGTAAAATCTAGAGACTTGATTAGATTATGTGTGATTTGTTGACAAGAAATGTTTATCAGCCATATTGTATACTTCCTATTTATATCACCTGAGACACACAATATCTGCTTGACTTTTTTTTTTTTTTTTTAAGATGAAGACCAATCATGGTTTTCAGCCTGTTTTCAGCTGATCGGGTGTTGTCAGCCTGATCCATCTATTATAATGTTCCCCATCAATTTTCAACAAATGCTTTCAGAGGCCATTGATGAGCATTGCCTGGATTTATTATTTCATTAGAGATTGCAATATCATTTACTCCTTCCTCATTTATTAGCTAGAATGTGTGTTTGGAAGAACTCTCCCTCATGGTCTATTGGTTACCCTGAGATATAAGGTTATTTTATTTTATTTTTTTTTGCTTTTTGTTTTTCAGGGCAGGTAGGCTGGTCCGCTTTTTATCTACCAGTTTTCGGGATAATAAGCATCCTCAAAGATGACCAAGAAATATTTTAGCTTTTAATCTTTGCGTCCTTACGAACTCATGGATTTTCCATGTCTCAATCTATTACGAGTGTTTTTGTTCAAAATGTCCCACTTTCAGCGAAAGGAGCTGCTTTGGTTCTTAGAGGTGAATGACCCACAACTGTATAAGCATTTACTTTCCCATATGTCTAAGGGCTACTCTCCAGAACTTATATAATGGCTTGTTATGAATTACTTAAATCCAGTATTTATAGACCAAAATATGTGTGCTATTGGGTGTAAGAGGACTCTGCATTCCTCTACGAAGTCTGCCAGTGGTGATAATGGTTGGAGTCAGTTTCAGCTGGGAGAAGGAACTTCCCTTCGGTGTGTCATTGGTATATACTCCTCACTGCTCATGGTTTTCAGGTGCCGCTGTTTCTGCGTGGCTGCTGTGACTTTTACTCTACAAGACTGAGGTTGGGAAATAGCACATTCCTACTACCCGACAAGCAGCCGTCCTGGAAAAATGATCTGTACTTTTTCCAAACCCCTCATTAAAGAGGGAATAAATGGATAAACAAGAACAGCCGCAACAATGATGACAAAAAGCTAGAAGAGATAAGGACACGGGACAGAAAGATGAGACCGATGCAGGTGACAAGCGTGTTCCAGGTGAGGTAAGTGCAGGAGAATGAGAAATGACAGAAAATGACACATTTCCTAAAGGTTGAACAAACTGAGAGAACCCTAGTGTGCCGTGAGAATGTTTGAAGATGAACGAGTGATAAATGGGTATACGGAAAACTCAGCAAAGTTGTTTTGGTTTGTGTGTTTAGGTGCTAACTCTAGAAAAAAAGTCATTCAAGAAAGGAAATCACAATATATAACCTGGCTCTGTGGTGAATAAAATTGATGTAGTCATAGTAATGTAAATCCTCTATAAATAGCCAAAATTGTGAAATTGTGCTCTGTGTGTGTGTGTGTGAGAGAGAGAGAGAGAGAGAGTGTGTGTGTGTGTGTGTGAGAGAGAGAGAGAGAGTGTGTGTGTGTGTGTGTGTGTGTGTATAAGGGAGTTGAACTTTTGTCTTCCATAGGAAGCAGTCCTTAGATTAAAATATAAAACTCGGAAACTTCAGAAGTAGTATGAATTACCTTATTTAGAATTATGGAGGTAAATGTGGGAAGAAACAGCTAAAAAAGTTGAAGGTGGTTGTTCCTGGGAAGTGGGAATCTAAAGTGAGGAGGTGGGGTGAGGGATTTTTATTTTCATTTCTATTTGACGTTTCAAATTATGTAACTATGTACATTTATAAATTAAGATATTTTTCATTAAAAACTTGTCACATTTCAGGGGTACATGCGTGGCTCAGTCGGTTGAGCATCTGACTTCGGCTCAGGTCATGATCTCGAGGTCCTGGGATCGAGCCTCACATTGGCCTCCCTGCTCAGCAAAGTCAGCTTCTCCCTTTCCCTCTGCCCCTCCCTGCCCCCTCTCATGCTCTCTCTCTCAAATACAGAAATTAAGTCTTTAAAAAAAACTCATCACATTTCTATTTCAAATAAGTCTACTGCCAGAAAATTAATCTCTGTCATGATTTGGAATCCTCCTCTCCCTAGGGTCATTCAAGAGTCCCAGATGGTCTCGTGTATTCTTAAACATACAGGCAGGTCATCTGGTCTCTAGTGCACATAGTTTCCCATGCAATGTCCAAGCACATAATCTCTTCGGTTCTTGGTCCAAACTTGGGCAGAAGAGTCTTTTACTGCTGCCTTCAGATCTTAGCATCTCCCTACACTTGTCATCAGGAAAGGTCTTGTCACCTCTGGGGGACCTGTGTGGAGTGGGACTCCATTGTCCCGGCTCATAGAACCTGAAAACATAGACATGGCCACTGGCTCCTTCTCCATTTTCTTCTTTCCTTTCCTTCTCTTCTTTATGAACTTTGAGAAACTCAGAGCCTGTTCCTCTTAACTATAAGGGTGGCAGTAGGAAGGGGGGTCATGGGCGGGGAGAATATCTGCCTTAGTCCCTCCCCCATAATCTTTGATTTCAACAATTGACAAGTTTGCAATCCTATGTAAAGTTCTGTGCACAGATAGATTCAGGGCTAGATCTCACCACCTCTCACTTGGTCCCTCCTCCACTTGTGCTCCAACCAACAAGCTTCAGCTGCTAAAACTGAGAGGAGCCTACTGCTAGCAATTTTTTTTTTTTACTCAAGGTGTAACATTTGTAATATTATACTTTGGATGTACTTGTGTAATCTGTGTATTGTTTCAAATTTTTGTAATTTTGTTTCTCTCCCATTATAAGCATCTAGTTCCTCTACTCCCCAAGGGAGTGTGATAAATGGGTCCTTTGCCTTATCAAGAGCCAGTTCTAAGGTAGCAATTTTCAAAGGGACATGTGCACATCCCAGGGATACACGTGGTGATCATTGGGGTGTGGGAAGATGATACTAAGACTTTTATTCATATATCTGCTTTCTATTTTTGTATGTTTCTAGTGTACATAAAGGAAACTTTTAATAAAAAATTTACATTTTGGGGGTGCATTCTCAAACTTTCTTTCTTTGATGAATTGTTGTTGTTGTTGTTGCTTTAAGATTTTATTTATTTATTTCGAGGGAAAGAGTACAGAGGGAGAGGGAGATACACACCCCCACTGAGCAGGGAGCCTAATGTAGGGCTTGATCGTAGGACTCTGGGATCATGACCTGAGTCAAAGGCAAACGCTTAACCGACTGAGCCACCCAGGCACTCCTTCATTGATGAATTGTGTGATCTAGGATATTTGAGAGTTATGCTCTAGGCCAACACTGTCCAACAAAAATGTAATGTGAACCACAAATGTGAGCCCCATATGTAACTAAGTATTCCATAGCCACAATTTTTTACATAAAAATATATTTATATATTTATATTATATTTTAAATATTATATATAATATTAAAGTATTAATATATCTTAAAATATATTTTGTTTAACACATTATGCCCAAAATATTCTCATTTCAACATGACATAAATATAAAAATTATTAGTAAAAATTTTTACACTTCTTTTCTTACTAAGTCTTTGAAATCTAGCATGTAGTCTACACTGACAGCTCATCTGAATTTGAACTAGCCTAATGCTCAGTAGTACATGTGGCTCCTGGCGAGCGCATTAGACCATGGAACTCAAGGGCATCTGACCGGACTCTAGGAACTGCTTTTAAGGTGGGGACCTCCTGTGATTAAGACAGGAGTGCGCCTACTTCCTATCTGTAGCACACCCAAGGCAGTAAGGAGAAGAACACTATAGTTCATGGAGTATCTGCTCTGCCCTTCAAGCATGTTTCCATCCATGTGTCCATGTCACGTTCTAGCATCATGTTCGAGGTAGAGACTATCAAACCATATGAGGTGAAGAGACAGAGACTTGGATCATGGCACTACTTAGAATCCCAGTCTTCTTCGTCCCAAGCCCTGAACGGCAGATTCTTCTAAATGGCACTCTATTCGTTCCTCTACAAGCTACGGAACTGATTCCACTCACTGTTGTGTAATGCTGTTACCTACTGAGAACGCTTGCAGAGAGAAAGTGAGCAAAATACCGGAGGACCCCAGGGCAGTCAGGATGCCCTCCCCCACCCCTTAAAAGAACAAAAACTGAAAATTATACTACAGGGCATTCTCCTGCCCTCTTAGACTCTCCAGCTGCCCTCTGTCAGATTTCCTAGCGGAGGACTTTCCTGGCTGAGGCTTCTTTATGTGAAGTCAATCTGCAGTAGATTAATTAAACACTGGATTGATTTTCTACTCTATTCTCTGGGGTATTTCTAAAAGGGTTATTAAATTCTTGAGCCCCCCTTCTCTGAGTTAGTAGAACATTTCCCTTTTGGAGATGTGATACTTGGAACTATCTCACCGTCCTCCCACCTGCCCCTCCCCTGACACCACCCCCTCCCCATCAGTTGGCATAAAATCTGACTTCTTGCCTTTCCCCCAAAGATGGTGGTGGCAAGAAAAGGGGGAGGGAGTCCTGCTGGTTTCCAGGTCATGTTGATTTAACACTTCATGATTTATGCATCCTGTCTTGTCTTGCTTGTAGCTTTTCATTTTTGCATGTTGCTAAATACCTTGCAGGGGTGTTGTTCCCCTTAATTAGTTAATGTTTGCAAGGCACGTTACAGATGAAAGTGCAGTGTCAGTGCTAAAGATGAACACTGGGTATCCTCAAGCTGTCCTTTGTCTGCACAGGAATTTTTGTTGTAAGACAAATCATGAAAGATCGGCATTGGAAAGAGGCTTGGGTGTTCTCTCCTGAACTGTAGATTCTATTAAAATATACATATTTGGGAGTCAAGAGCCACAAGAAACACAGGGCTATTTGCATTCACACATTTTTCTGACCCCGATGTAACAGTGCTCTCCCCACTTAGTCAAAGTGTTATGATGGTGGGGAGTGAGTGAGAAAACAACCTTTCTTGTGAATTGTGCTGCCTTAGTGGTAGACCCTCCACCCTCCTGATGTGTACCAAGCAATAAGTCATTTTTTGGGTTCAGTGAGTGGGTGACTGAAACAATGTAGCTGCATCTTCAACGTGTCTGAGTAGGAAAAAAGATTCATTTAAAATTACAGCATATTAAATTAAGTGTTGAGTAATGTTTCGCTAAGAAAAATTTTTAAATACCAGTTTCATTCGCTTTTGTGAACACAGTCACTAAAACTGACTTTATCAAATTTCTAAATGTGTAAAGAATCCTCCTTATGAAGGTATTGATTTCAATGACCCACCTTTGAACACAAAAAATGTTTTCTTTTAGAAGATTGAGTGGCTTTCCATTCTTTATTGTTTCTTAATCCTCAGTCTTTAAGCTAGATTATATTTTAGAATAAGAAAACTGCTTGAGGGGGGCACCTGGGTGGCTCAGTGGGTTAAAGCCTCTGCCTTTGGCTCAGGTCATGATCCCAGGGTCCTGGAATCGAGACCCACATTGGGCTCTGCTCAGCGGGAGCCTGCTTCTCCCTCTCTCACTCCCCCTGCTTGTGTTCCCTCTCTCGCTGTGTCTCTCTCTGTCAAATAAATAAATAAAATCTTAAAAAAATAAAAAATGAAAACTGCTTAAAATGGAACAGAGAAAGTTGCAGGCTTCTATTTTAACAGCAATGGTTTATGAAAAAGGTGATTTGGGGTGTATGTACCTGTCATTTTTTTTTTAATAAACAAAAAATCATATGTAAACTTCCAGCTGAAAACTTTAGATTCCCCTCACATCCACAAAATGGCTGTTACCTGCAAGTAATTTACAGTAATGTGAATAAATATTATTTTTGCTGATCCAGATTTCATGCTAAGACTCTGGCAAATTATCCTTCAGTTCCGTTGCTTTTCAATGTAAGAAAATCTTAGATTTATTTTTAATAACCAAAATTCCTAAATGTTCCAACAAGATCCTCAGTCAATGTAAATTTACATAATTCATCTTCTTCCACTCAACTTGTTTTTCTATAATTAGCGCAGCTGTCACCAGGGAGCCACATTCTTGTGGGCAGGTAGCTATGGGTACAGCAGGCAGGCTTCAGTCAAACATTTCCTTTTAAACCATCCATCAGTTTTTTCCTTCATTCCCCATAAACCGAGTTCTTTAAAAAAGAACTCATTTCCCACCTAACAGATTCCTTTTTTCAAATTTTGTCTGTTATTCCGTAATTTACAATTCCTTCTCCAGGTTCACTTAGCCAGAAGACACAAAGGAGTGTCTGAAGAATTTCTTGATCAGGTCAACTTCTAGCCTGCATAGATGGTATTTCTCTTTATAGCTGCCATATTTTTATCGAGACAGATCCTCATTTCCACATGTAGTTATAATGCTGTGAAAAGCACAGGCAAACCACAATATAAGTACAATGAGAAAGCAAGATCTAGAACAGTACAATAAATATCTAGCTTGACATCTTTCTAGCATACATGGTCTTTAAACTGTTTTTCTTTTTAGTTTTTGGTAGAATCTTCCTCAGGAGGGCCATATCGTTAGCCTATTCTACTGGCTATTCTGTCATTGCTTCAGTTGTAATATTTATTTTAAGGGCTGAGTAGCCAATGCTTAAATCACGTAAAGCTTCACTATAAAAAGAATTCCCTGGGGCACCTGGGTGGCTCAGTCGGTTAAACGTCAGACTCTGGATTTCAGCTTTAGTCATGATCTCAGGATTGTGACATTGAGCCCCGCGTCGGGGTCTGTGCTGAGTGGAGCCAGTTTGGGATTCTCTCTCTCCCTCTCCCTCTGCGTCTCTGCCTACTTGTGATCTCTGTCTGTCAAATAAATAAATAAAATCTTTAAAAAAAATAAAAATAGGGACGCCTGGGTGGCTCAGTTGGTTAAGCGGCTGCCTTTGGCTCAGGTCATGATCCCAGCGTCCTGGGATCGAGTCCCACATTGGGCTCCTTGCTTGGCAGGAAGCCTGCTTCTCCCTCTGCCTCTGCCTGCCTCTCTGTCTGCCTGTGCTCGGTCTCTCTCTCTCTCTCTCTCTCTAACTAATAAATAAATAAAAATCTTTAAAAAAAAAAGTAAAAAAAAAATAAAAATAAAAATAAAAAAAGATACTCATTAATTCGAGATCAAGGGTTTCTAACATAGGTAGGGAGGCAGGTGGCAGATCACCTACATTAAAAATATAAATAAATAAATAAATCCTGGGTGCCTGGTGACTCAGTCTGTTAAGTGTCTGTCTTTGGCTCAGGTCATGATCTCCGGGTCCTGGGATCCAGCCCAGGGTCAGGCTCTCTGCTCAACAGGGAGTTTGCTCCTCCCTCTTCCTCTACCCCCCCCCCATTGTATTCTCTCTCTCTGTCAAATAAGTAAATTAGATCTTAAAAAAAAATTCCTACCATTACAAGGCTGTTGACATATGTGAAGGGACAAATGAGGGCTCTTACTAAGTGCATTTTATGTCTATGACTTCTGAACTGCTTGGGCCACAGAAGATTTCCAGTTAGGGAGCTCTTCACAGGAAGGAGGAATGAGGCCCTCAGCCCTAAGCCCCCAGCATAGACCCAATCTGCAGCTTGGGAGAGCAAAAAGCTGAGTGTGTTTGAGTGTGAAAGAGACAACTTCAAGAAGGCCAAACCAGCAACTGGCCTGGATGGAGTTCAGATGGAAGCGAGGAGAACAAAGGAGGAGACCAAAGTACGAAGCCAATGGGCGGCCTTGAAGGGCAGCATCCTGGGCACGGGGCATCAGCACAAGGACTAGGGCTGTTCTCTGCATTAGGCTATTCTCAGCTGAGCCACCTGAGCCTTCCTTGAAGAAGGAAGTCTAAGAGGGACATAAGAGCTGCAGTCCCCAGGAACCAAGAGGGGACTGTGCCGGTGGCCCTCTGACTATCAATCCAGGACTTCCCACCTGATCTGTCTGCATGTGAAACATACACTGACATCCCTCCGAGGGTCAGTTCTGGGCCTCTCATCTGACATGACTCAGTCTGAAAGAAATTCTGCTGCAGGGGCGCCTGGGTGGCTCAGTGGGTTAAAGCCTCTGCCTTTGGCTCAGGTCATGATCTCAGGGTCCTGAGATCGAGCCCCCAATCCGGCTCTCTGCTTAGCAGGGAGCCTGCTGACTCCACTCTCTCTGCCTGCCTCTCTGCCTACTTGTGATCTCTGTCTGTCAAAGAAATAAATTCTTAAAAAAAAAAAGAGAGAGAGAGAGAAATTCTGCTGCAGCATGGTGGAAGCAGCTGGCCAGCCACCAACATCTACTTGCCTCTTCTTCCTTGGTGCACAGCTGGCTGGGATTCTTCAGCCTCCCTGGTTTTAGGAAAGGCCAGATGACTGAGTTCTAGCTGAAGTAATGTGAGCCTAAGTGAGGCAGGCTCCTTCAGGGCCTGGGCCATAACACCTCCTGTGAATGTACCTGCCCGCCTTTCCCTTTGGAAAGATGGCAGACCCACCATCCACCTGGGCCCCTGAATGTCAATGGGAAACAGAACCCCATCCTTCCAGCTGCAGACCCAGAGCATCTGTCATGGAATGTTAAGAGAGAAAGAAATAAACTTCCCTTACCTTACAAGTCTACTGGTTAGAGCCATGTAGCCTACCTTCAAGAAATACTCAGGGAGGCCTCAGATTCATGAAGGCCCCAAAAGGATTGTCCCAGAAAGAATGCCCCAGAACATTGCCTTTATATGTGTCAGGTGTATGACCACCCATGCATACACATAGAGACTGTTTCCACAGTAACACTAGGTCTACTAGTTTGCTTGTCTGTCTTTATTTAGAACATAGAAGACCTTTCCCCATGTAGATCGTGTTAGAAATGGCAGTTAGGTCCTCACACTTGCTTAAACTATAAGACCAAAAGCACTAACTCAATACAGTCCACCATCATGTATAACATCTCTGTCTGGTGTCGGAGAGTGAAGAAAACAGGAAATTGAGAAGGGGAAATCAGACGTGGTTTCTGTTAAGCTCACATTAATAGAAAGGGCCTTGGTAAGATTACTCTAGGTTTTAAAAGGAGGTAGATACTCTTTGAAGACCCAAAGTTCCAAGAATCATGCAAGCAGAGTATGAATTTTTTTTTTTTTAGATTTTATTTATTTATTTGACAGAGATCACAAGTAGGCAGAGAGGGAGGCAGAGAGAGAGAGGAGGAAGCAGGCTCCCCGCTGAGCAGAGAGCTGGACGTCGGGTCGATCCCAGGACCCTGGGATCATGACCTGAGCCAAAGGCAGAGGCTTTAACCCACTGAGCCACCCAAGTGCCCACAGAGTATGAATCTTTTTTTTTTATTTTTATTTTTTAAAGATTGTATTTATTTATTAATTAGAGAGAGAGAGAGCACAGGCAGACAGAGAGGCAGGCAGAGGCAGAGGGAGGAGCAGGCTCCCTGCCAAGCAAGGAGCCCGATGTGGGACTCGATCCCAGGATGCTGGGATCATGACCTGAGCCGAAGGCAGCCACCCAACCAACTGAGCCTGTAGACCCAGAGACGGAGCCACAGGATACTAATCCTCACAAGGCAAACTCTGATTTTCTTGTAAAAAGGAATTTAGAAGTCACCCAAAACAAAACAAAGCAAAACAAAAAACAAAACAAAACAAAAGCAAGGCAATTGCAATTATTTTCTGTCCCCCCCCAACCCCAAAATGCCTGTTTACTCTAGTCATCTTAGCAGCAGAGATGGAATGTGGGGTAAGAATAGTAGTTATCCAGGGTGCCAGGTGGCTCAGTCAGTTAAGCATCTGGCTTCAGCTCGGGTCCTGATCCCAGGGTCCTGGGATCAAGCCCCACATCAGGCTCTCTGCTCAGTGGGGAGTCTGCTTCTCCCTCTCCCACTCCAACTGCTTGTGTTCCTGCTCTTGCTATCTCTCTCTGTCAAATAAATAAAATATCTAAAAAAAGAAAGAAAGAAAGAATAGCAGTTACTCACATGATAATGGAGGTAGATTAAGGATGGAGGGTGGGGAATTAAGGGGGGCTCTGAGTGGGACATTCTCTGCTACCAGAGAACACTCATGGGAGAACAATTCCAGGCCTGTGGCCAAGATCCTGCAGTCTTGTAAACTTCTAAGGATATTGTAAACTAGAGGTACAAGGCCCCTCTTTTCATCCCCACATCCCAACCCTGTGAAATCCTGTTACGAGTAGCCTGGAGTATAGAACCAATTAAATATTCTTCTGGGTTCTGCAAATATGGACTTAGAAGAGCTTTGGAGATATACCCTCTCCGCACCTTGGTCCATGGTCAAGCACCTGAGGTACTTCCAGGGAACTGAATGCAAAAACAAAGAACACAGCTTTGGGGAATCATTGAGCTGGAGAGAAAAAAAAGATGTTCTCCCCATCATAGTTTCTTCTGCCCTGAGAATTTAAGTCTTCCTCTGTGGGTCAAGAAGAAGAAGCAAAATGTCCTATTTACCTCAAAGTCATTCCAGCAGAGGTTCTTGCATCAGGGGGAAGAAAGGAGGCAGAATTAAGGTCCAAGTTTCCAGAACAATATTTCCCAGATTTGCCACCCACATGAGACTCTAAATAGCTTTGGAGTATTTCTGAGAGTCAAATCCATCCTCAAAGTATGAAATGTGCTGCCACTGAGCCTTTTCAATAGAATTCACCTGGCTAAGGCAATCGAGGCCATCTATAAACTAAAATTCTCCTCTCCTAAATTCTTCCTACAAAGTGGAAAACTCAAAATCAACTAAACCGGTCTATGTTTTGCAGTCTCTACAGTATTTTAGGAGACCCCTTTCCCCAAATTTCCATGTATTACCTGAGAAATTAAGGGTCTTGTCTAAAAGCTTCCGTTTATATCAGTGCTGGGGAATCCCACAAAACCCCAGAATGATTCACCTTCCCAACTGTAGCAAAAAGTTTCTTTAGCCTAGGTCAGCATTCAGTGTGTGGGTGAAGGCCTTTTCCTGGCTCCACTTTCCAGTCCCTATTAAAGCATAAAAACCACCAACGTGGTCTCTTCAAAGTCCTGGCTCCTTAGCCCCTACTCTGCTGTAGCAATGGAAGTTACTCTGACGATCTCCACTCAGAGGGAAACCACCAGCCACTGGGAGCTTCCTCTTTCCAGTAATGTTTGTTCATTCACTTGTTTATTCATTCATTTAATAAATATTTCTAGAGGGCCTGTGTACCAAGCATTGCTCCAGGTGCTGGGAATGCAGTGGTCAACGAAACTGACATGGCCCCTTTCCTCGTGGAGCCCCCAGATTGGTGGAAGTGACAGATGATAATAAAACAAGCCAATAAATGGGACCGCCTGGGTGGCTCAGTCGGTTAAGCGTCTCCCTTGGCTCAGCTCATGATTTCTGGTCCGGGGAAGGAAGTAGCCCTTAGGGTAGAGAGAGCAATGTGCCAGGGCCAAATCCTTCTCAGATGAAATGGAATAAACAGGAGGGCATTATCAGACAAGGAGGTCGAGCCACGTGGCATGAACCTGGAAGAAGTGGGATTTTCCTACTTGGGTGGAGGAGTAATAGTAGGCAGTGGCCAGAAGGAACCAGAAGAATGCTGGCCCCTGGGCTGGGAACCATCTGGAGAACAAGCAGCTTCTACTTCAGAGTGTGGAGGGAAAACAAGGACCCCAGGGGAGTCAGAAGGAGAAGGAGAGTGCGATGAATAGGTTGAGAGCTTTGATAATGTTCATTGACCCAGAAGGAGGATCCCAGTGGGCACTGGAGAAATGGTAGGAGGGTAGGGAAGAGGGAAGGTTGAGTTTGGGAAGGGTGAAACCGAGAAGAATGGGAACGTGAGGATGAGGCAGGTTACCTCTCTGGAGTCACACGGTGGGCGGTCGGCACAGATCACCGGCATATGGGCACAGTGAACTCCAAGAAAGCTAAAAGAACGAACCCTTGCAGTCACCTAGAGCATCAGTGATAGGTGTGTTTCAGAGGGCACCTTGAGTTCCCAGAAATCAGCAGCATCCTGGACTTCTTGATCTGAGGGTGTCCGAGTTGGGGGAGGAGGCCGGACACAGGATTCTTTCACTGGGCAGGTTCACACCCAGTGTCAGATATGGGAACAATTTCTTTTTTTGCCTTTTCTTTTTAAAAAGATTTTATTTATTTATTTGACAGAGAGAGAGAGAGAAAGAGAGCACAAGCAGGGGGAGTAGGAGAGGGAGAAACAGGCTCCTTGCTAAGCAGGGAAACTGATGCAGGGCTCGATCCCAGGACCCTGGGATCATGACCTGAGCTGAAGGCAGAGGCTTAACAGGATGAGCCACACAGGAGCTCCTGGGAACAGTTTCTGGTGGATGACCACACAGGTCTACCTGCTTGAAAGGAAGGGTCCTGGCCTGTTATAGAGTAGGAGGCTCAAACTACAGAAAGACAGAGTACAGCATCATGCGAAAGGCTGGCCGACTTGAACTGACACAGTTGCAGAGAACAGGCTGAGGCGTTAAACATACCCACAGAGATGGCCTTTGAGTCAGCAAGACAGAATTTGAAAAACGGTGTGTTCGTTGTGTGTAATTTCTCAGAAGGAGACAGATCTTAGAGCAAACTTTGTATTCATATAAAATCTCTTGAGAAGCATTAGGCACCAGAACCACAGGGAGTTTGCTTCCTAAATCTCCATTTTTAAAAAAATCTGTTGAATGGTGAAAGTAGCCCATATTAATACAGGTTAGTGGTTCTCAAAATTTAAACCGAGACTTGTCTGAGATGCTAGTCTCAGGTCCCACTTCAGAGACTTCAGTTTAGTAGGTCTGGGGTGGGAGGCACTGCCAGAAGTTTCTTAGGATTGAACGCAAAATGTTTGGCATAGACCTGGCCTATGTCAGCTATTAAAATCAGTAAATAATATTCCTTTCTGGTTGGATTCAACATTGAGGAGCAACTTTCTTTGGGAAATTCAGCTTCTTCTGGCATCAGTGAAAATCAAGCAAAAGTAAACACACACACACACACACACACACACACACACAGAGAACCGAAAAACTCCTGCCAGGCCTCATGATAAAGTACAAGCTTTCACCTGTATTTTAAAAAATGCAAAGGAATTCTTATACTTCTAAGAATACTGTGCAAATGGATGGACATCATACTTCCCAGTTCCTCTTACTACCCGAGTTACAATGTGCAGATTACAAAGTGGTGTCAACAACACAGCCAGTCTTAAAAAAGTTGTTGATGAAAAGCCTGTGAAGGAGAAGGTGTGAGGTTGTTTAACCCAACTTACGGCACATTGTACAAGCCGTTATTTTGGGCAATGAAGTAAATACCTGCCTAGAATTGAGGCATGGTGGAAATTCATTTTCAACAGGATTAACAAGAAAATGCCTTTTCTTGGGGCGCCTGCATGACTCAGAGGGTTAAGCCTCTGCCTTCAGCTCAGGTCATGATCTCAAGGTCCTGGAATCAAGCCCCTCATCGGGTTCTCTGCTCAGTGGGGAGCCTGCTTCCCCCCCCCCACCCCCGCTCTTTCTCTCTGCCTGCCTCTCTATCTACTAGTGAAGAAATCTTTTTTAAAAAAGCCTTTTCTTGGCAAATTGATGCTTTCAACCCCTTACCTCTGGTACAAAAGTGTTTAGTGTTTTTGAAATAGAAACAGAGTCAAAATTTTTCTGAAATCATGTTTTTTTTTAATTTTATTTTATTTTTTTTTAATTTTGTTAGAGAGAGAGAGAGAGCACAGGCAGACAGAGAGGCAGGCAGAGGCAGAGAGAGAAGCAGGCTCCCTGCCGAGCAAGGAGCCTGATGTGGGACTCGATCCCAGGACGCTGGGATCATGACCTGAGCCGAAGGCAGCCGCTTAACCAACTGAGCCACCCAGGCGTCCCTGAAATCATGTTTTTAATGGACATTCTGAGTGTTTGCAAACATTCATGGGTTAAATCTGTGAGGCCATGCCATATTTGATATAGAAAGTTCCACAACTGAAGAATCTTGGATTTTATTATTGCTGAATTTCTCGGTGTTTAAATGACCAAAAACAGCCCTGGTTTTATTTTCAGCGGAAGGTACCCTCCATAGAGGGGGAAAATGCCCAGGTAGCATGAGATGTGATATGACTAAATTCTTGCTTGAATTATTCCCCGGTGCCTGGGACATAGTAGGTCCTCACTTGTGTTGAATAAATATCAAAGTTCTGACACCCAGAAGGCAAAGCACTTTTGTGAAAACTTGCCAGACTCCCGGGTAACATATTAGAGATTTCCTTCAGAAGAGCAGTTCAAATGTTGATTTCTGAAAGTTCTGTAAAATCACAATACCCGTTGAGCACCGATGAAATCCTAGAACCTCTTGCTCACTGGCCTGCGAAGGACAGATGGCGTCTCCCAGAGGGCTGAGGTGACTCTGACCTTCATTACAGCAACAGACTGGCCCCTGGTGGTGGTAAAGCAAATAAAATCACCATTGCAAGAGGTGGATATACTGCCCTGTGTTCCGGATCTCTATGCCTGCGGGAGATTGTTAATTTTTATCTTAATCATAGGAAATATCACCTACCTAAAGGAATAACGTGCATACAGACTATTCTTTTGAACTTACGCCAACTTTTCTGAACGAATTTATTCTTTAGATCACAAAAAATTTCTCATAATAAAATGTTTCTAAATCTCACAGAATTGGCAGCGTGCTAGACACATTGTAATGCCACCAATAAATAAAATTAAAAATTTAAACTTAAGGAAGGATTAATTTAGCAAAATGCCAAGTCTTTGCCACAGTGATTTAGATTTTCCTCATTGAAATATTGTTTCAAAATGGGTAAATTTTCGAACTGTTCACAAATGCACATCCTTTTGTGATCCTTAAGTTTAAATAAAAATCTAGACTGCCTAGAAAGAAATGTTGCTTAGAGAGAAAATGTTCTGTAAAAGGCCATAAAATGTGAGTTAGAATAGTTTCTGTACTTAACTACCTTTACCTGATTTTCCCCTAAATATGTTATGAAGTAAAAAAGTAACCAAGTATAACCACCCACATTGCAGACAGTTTATAACATGTAAATTTTAAATCTCATTTCGTGTCACGTCTAGAAACCCAGCACTTACCTTTTATGGAAAAAAAAAGCAGTATCTAATTTTTCAAGGATTTTGATAGAGCTTTTCAACTGGCTTTCTGATTTCTAACGGGTTTTCATATATAATTAGAATTTGCTTCTGATCAGCTAAACTGTCAATGAAAAGCTAAAGTTCTTGGGGCACCTGCATGGTTCAGTCAGTTTGGGTCTGTCTTTCGTTTAGGTTGTGACCCCAGGATCATGGAATCTAGGATCATGGGATCGAGCCCCACCACACTGGGCTCCCTGCTCAGTGGGGTTGTGACCCCAGGATCATGGAATCTAGGATCATGGGATCGAGCCCCACCACATTGGGCTCCCTGCTCAGTGGGGAGCCTACTTCTCCCTCTCCGCCTGTCACTCCCCCTGCTTGTGCTCTCCCTCTCTGTGAAATATGTAAATAAAATCTTAAAAAAAAAAAAAAAAGCTGAATCTCTCTCAAATCTCAAATCCAGCTGGCATGCGTTTTTTTTTTAACTTTCAGACATCCTATAAAAGATCAGGCCAAGCAATCACTTAACTCTTAGAAAAATTATAATTTCATTTTCTTCAATAAAAACATTAAGAATAGTAATTTCAGTAAAAATGGTGTTAATGTTGGGGGCGCCTGGGTGGCTCAGTGGGTTAAAGCCTCTGCCTTTGGCTCGGGTCATGATCCCAGGGTCCTGGGATCGAGCCCCGCATCGGGCTCTCTGCTCAGCAGGGAGCCTGCTTCCCCCTCTCTCTCTGCCTGCCTCTCTGCCTACTTGTGCTCTCTGTCTGCCAAGTAAATAAATAAAATCCTAAAAAAAAAATTTTTTTTTTTAAATAGTGTTAATGTCAGTAAGGCACAAATGGCTACATGAAGGTGGACTGACTACCGGAAATCACTCTCAAATTCTGAGCCGGATTCATTTTCATCATAAATTTCAGAGATGAATTGTACAAAATCCAGTCTAAGCAGAAGCACCCAACAATTTTCTCTCCCACTCCCATTCATATTTCTGGGCACAAGAGCCAAAAACAATCAAATATAATATACGAAAGCATGTATGTATATATATGAATTCTTATTGTATATAAATGAATTTTGTGTATATACGAATTCTGAAAGCTTTGTAGAACCTACCATAAATCTGAAAAATGTCTCGCATAAATTACATACGAATGTCAAGTAAAACTCAAGACAAGTTTCATTGGTGAAGATGATAAACTATCACAACCACATACTGTACATTTACTGCATTTATTTGGTTCCTCTCATCGGACTCTTTGTTGTAGACATGAACATCTTTCTCAGTGTGTCCACGCTCCATCTTGAATGTCAAGGCCAGAGATTCTTTTTTGGCACCGTGCATAGTAAATTACAGTATATTCTGGAACAATAAACTATGGATACAAAGTACACGGATTATCTGGGTTTTAACTGATCCTTGAAGTGCTAGGGCAGAGGAGGGTGAATCTAGGGAGATAGGCCATCAATATACCAAACGACTCACTGGTGGGCATTGTCCAGAAACCAAGCTGCTGAATTTTTTAAAACTAGGGATTGGCTTTACCTTTCAGGGAGTAACCGGTTGCCTTAGTGACTGCCTTACTGCAGTTTCCCTAAAGCGGCAAAACTCCTCTCTGGACTCTGTTTTGGGATTTTACTATCTCAAAGAAAACAATCAAACTCATGATTTGACACTGGGGCTAGCTTGAGCAGAGCTTTGTTAATAAAACAGTAAGACACAGGAGGTGCGGGGCTGGCATAGTTGGTGGAGCATATGACTTGATCTCGGGGTTTAAATTGGAGCACCACGCTTAGTGTAGAGATTACTTTAAAATACAATCTTTAGGGTTGCTGGGTGGCTCAGTCATTAAGGATCTGCCTTTGGCTCAGGTCATGATCCCAGAGTCCTGGGATCGAGCTCCACATCGGGCTGCCTGGCTCAGCGGGGAGCCTGCTTCTCCCTCTCCCACGCCCCATGCCTATGTTCTTTCTCCCTCTCTCTCTAAGAAATAAAATCTTTAAAAAAAATAAGACACAGGAGATCAGTCTCTGGTGCTTCTAATATACAACCCTTCGCTCTCTGACAAGTCCACTGAGGAAAAAAAGTAAAGGCACTTAAGATTTCATTCTCCTCGTGAAGGGAAGGCGACAGCAAGCTATGGTAAAGAGGTTTGCTAAGTGTGGGGTGCCGGTCTCACAGCTGTTATCTACAGACACCAACTACAACCGAGAAAGGAGAAGTTCTGGAACTTTAGATCACTGTGCGACATAATTTGGGAAAAACCTACTTGGAATCTGTTCAAATTTGCTTCAGTTTTAAAACTAGTTAAAATGCTGTACGTTCAGCTGATTTCTTACTAATTTGTTTTCCAATAGCAGGGATACATAGAAGAGTGAGTTTAAAAATACACTGAACAGTATCTTATGAATGAATGCCTGTGATTATGGCATTAGTACTACCAGAATGCTAATTTAAGTAGAGCAAAATTCCAAACTCTACAATTTCTACTTTCCTTCTTGAACAAATTCTGATGCACCCTGTTATTATACAAATTTCTGAAATGCTACATATTAAACCTGTTCCAGTCTTCATGAGTATTAAACATTTTATTTAAAGATTTTAAAGTTAAAAAAAAGGGTACACAAACACAGATTACATTATGATGACCAAGGCCATATTCCACATGACAAAAATCAAAAGTTAAAAAGTAAATGCACAGGTACTAAACAAGCATAATACCTGATATGCAATTCAGGCTGCAGACATGTAAAATGATCTGACCACAGACATGCTTATGCAAAATAAATTTTTTCTTAGAACACCAAAATCCCAAACATTCTGTCAGCTGCCTTATTCCCACTGAGTATTTTGAGAGAACTTCTATATAATATAAAAGGAACTGGCATGGCACTTAAAAACTACAAAAAACAACGCAATTAAAAACATTATTTGTAATGCAGTTTTGTATAAAATATACATGGTAAATCTTATCTGTTAAAAAAAATTTTAAAAACAAAAAACCACCCTGAATAACGGTTAAAACCTCAACACAGAAAAATGTTCATCATTTTAAACACTACTGACAGAAAATAGATGGATTTTTTGGGGGGGCCGGGGGATATCTAACCTGAAGAAGTCATTCAAAATTTATTTAAAATTGTAGATAAGATAGTAACTCCCTGCCTACCCCTTTCTCAAAACTTATCATGAATATTATAATATATAACTATAGGACATGAAAGAATAGCTCCAAGAAAGTGTTTCTCAAAGTAAGGTTCAAAGACCCAACTAAGGTGGGCCCAGCAATGTGCATTTTAAACAATGTATCAGGTGATTGTTCCCCATTCTGAAATTTGAGAACTAATGCCCTAGGGAAACAGTACCACTTAAAAGCAAGATCATAAATACATTTCTGATATGTCAGAATTTTCTATGGGTTTATAGTTTGCAGGGAATACTGCTTCTTAAAACAAGTTTTAGGTATTAAGAAAAACATATATACCTGTTATATAAACACAGGAACATATATAAACTTCTTCTTTTTGAGGTTTTCATTTCTTTCAGATTTAGTTATTTTAAGAAAAATGAGTATATGGCCAGGAACTTCAGAAAAATTACATTTCTAATAAAATGTAGCATCACAAAAGGAGATAATTTATTAAATGCCAATAAATTTTAAATCATTCTAGTATTAAGACTAGCTAGCTTTCCCCAAAATTCAATTTTACTAAGATTGGACAATTTTAAGTAACTTAGATGATTATGGTTACTTTTTACATCCCTTTTCATTAAAAAAAAAAAAAAACAGATGCTATCACTGGCATCCCTTTAAATAATAAATTGCTAAACACTAATATTAATAAAAAATAATCTGAAGAAACTCTGCCTTTGAAATGTATTCCACTCTGATTACACGTGTTACCTACTTAATACAAACTCACTTAAGGAGCTGGAAACGTGGTGTATATATGTGCGTGTCGTTAATATTTATTCGTGTTTACTTTATTTTTTTAAATTTCACTGAAAACTCCATAAACAGGGTCCAAAAGTAGGGATGATGGGGCTTTGGTAAAGAAGTGAGTATGGTTAAGCCACTATTTGGAAGATAAATACTTTTTCTGTATACTAAATTATAAGGAAAAAATAGCATACATTCTGTCTCCACTGGATAATGGAATGTTTTTACAAGTCTGATAATGAGCGCTTTCTTATTATCTAAATCAAATCACAAAAAAATAACTGTGGGATTTGCTAAGAAAGAAAGAAATCTCACCATTGCACTTTTCTGTATCTATTTTAAATTTCTATTTTTTTCCTTTCTATATGCTGAGACATGCTCCATTCAAAAGCATCCTGGGCTATTTGCGTGCCATTTATTAACTTTCCAGTTAAAAAGGGGTAAGCTCAGAAGCTAATGCCCCTATACTAAAGAAATCACTCTCATCGGTTTTTCAAAAACAGCTAATTATTGGAATCTGATGCTTAATAAAATGTGCCCATTTTTCTCCCTCAAGCAGAATGTGTATTCCCTAATTCAAAGCAAGAGTCATTTTTTATTACCACTTTAATAACTGCTGCCTTAAAAATCAATAATTATCCAAGGCAATAAAACTTAGAATTTTTAAATACAACAACTCAAAGTAATAGGAAATATAATAAATTGCTGTTTTTTGAATCACTGTTTTATATCAAAATTAAACACTTCAAGGTGAGGTGAATGAAGAATGACAAAAAATTATGGAGGCTTAGGATGTAATCCCACCGGATGCCTTAATGCTACAGATACTCTGTTTAAAGGCGGTGGCAAGTAGTCCTTTAAGCAAAAGGACAACTTCATTACTCATCAGCAGGCTGCTGGATTACCAATATAGTTAAGTGTTGACACAACTGTCTGGAAACTAGTTTCATTTTCTTTTTCACAGTCAGATGTAATAAATTGACTCTCACAGCCAATAACAGAAGATATTGAGTGCTTTTTTATATGTGAAAAATATAAAATGGTTCATTGTATCCCGGGTGGTTAACAAGTTTATTCATGCATTAAATGGCAACACAAGCAAAATGCATAGTTGGAAAATGAGGATCAGACACATTCTTCTGCAGACATCAAAAGAGGATTGATGTACTCAAAACCTTCGAATTCAGACTGATCAATCTTCCTCACGATGTCACTGTTGAAAGAAAAATACATTAATTTTCATAAACTAACCAACTCTTTATTTAATTGGCAAAACAAAATTAAGAAAAGAGGGACGCCTGGGTGGCTCAGTTAGTTAAGCAGCTGCCTTCGGCTCAGGTCATGATCCCAGTGTCCTGGGATCGAGTCCCACATCCGGCTCCTTGCTCGGCAGGGAGCCTGCTTCTCCCTCTGCCTACCACTCTGTCTACCTGTGCTCACTCTCTCTCTCTCTAACAAATAAATAAAATCTTTAAAAAAATAAAATAAAATAAAGAAAAAAAAAAACTAAGGCTAATTTACATAAATTATGGAGGGGAAATCTATTAAGTATTTAGATTAGTTCCAAAACATTTTCTAGAAGAACCAAGAGTACTGAAAATAAAAGAAGACTAACAATCCCACAAGCAAGTTTAGAACTAAAAGGTGGTCCAAAATTGAAGGCTAGGAATAAAAAAGTCACAAACTGTCACAAGCCTAGTTAATTTTAACTTTTGACCTGAACAACGTTCCTCCTTACAGGTGAACATACACAATGGAATGTTAGCATGGAATTAGCATTCAATTTGGTCATCACCTCAACAGAAAGGTGATGACAACAAGACCCAGAAAAAGTTAACCTTCTGGGTTAACCCAGAAGGGGCCCCTGGGTGGCTCAGCCATTAAGTGTCTGCCTTTGGTTCAGGTCATGATCCCAGGGTCCTAGGATCCAGCACCCAGTCAGGCTCCCTGATCAGGCGGATGCCTGCTTCTCCCTCTCCCACTCCCCTGCTTGTGTTCCCTCTCTCACTGTGTATGTGTGTCTCTCTCTGTCAAATAAATAAATAAATAAAATCTTTAAAAAAAAAAGGCAATAGGGACAGGTACCCAGAAAGACACTGCAAGGAGATAATGGGTCACAGGGTATAGACACACTGGCATTCTGCTATACTGGGTTTCTAATTTAATATGCAGTAAGAGTGGTACTATTGAGTATTTTAATACTTAAATGCACACACCATACTGCAGAACACGAAGTTACACAGGATATAGTCCCTTCCTTCAAGGAGGGAAGAAATGTCATACAGCAAAAAGCTACAAGAGAAAGCAGTACACGCTGAGTTTTATTCAGGACAGCTAAGCCTAGATCTAACCACAGTTCTAAAATAAAGGGTGGCTTCTGGTTAGAGAAATTGAAAACGCCAGCATCCACTACATAAACACATACTGAATGGAATCACAAAAGATGATGCTGGGTCTGAGAAAATGCAAGTAATTTATTCAAGTTGAAAGCACAGGAACAGAGGCATGTCAAATGACAGGTGATCTGAAAGGAAGGTAATGGCTAGCTCAAAGAAGCCAGTGAGGTTTACCCTGAGGAATTTCACCTTGATTCATCAAAGATCTGGCTGCACCTGAACTAGCTCAGAAAGATGGAGAAGATTCCAGTACGTAAAAATGAAGGATGCATACAGAGGAACGGCATGAACAAAGGTAAGAGCACACCATCAGGGAATGCAGAGTAACAGGAGACTGGTCAGAACACAGAGCAGAGAGAGGGCCAGGGAGTCAGGCAGAAGGAGAGGGTGGGAGGCCATAACTGCTGGCCTAGGGGACAGATTTTATCTGCTGGGCAAGCAGGAGGTTCCTGGAGGCTTCCGACAAGAGGGTGACAGAACTGGGAGTGCCACTTTGTGAGATGGGCCAAATGGGTGGCTAAGCAACAAAGATGCCCAATGAGGAGGATGGGGTCATATTCTGGGTATGATCTGAAAGAGATGCGAACTGGACTCATGGCAGTGGGAACGAAAATGAAGGATCTGGCGTAAGTAGTGAAGTAAAGAAAGAACAGACAGGATTTACTTGGCAGCTGAATGTGTTACAGTTTGTTAAGGAAAAGGAAGAGTCCATAATCATGGGTATTTTGAATCTGAACGAATACATGATGTCATAATGAACAGAAAAAGGTAAATAAAAATAAGGAACTGATTGAGAACAGAAAAAGAGACCATAAAGAATCATTACTTTTTTCTTTCTTTTCTATTTTTTTAAAGATTTTATTTATTTATTTGATAGAGATCACAAGTAGGCAGAGAGGCAAGCAGAGAGAGAGGGGGAAGCAGGCTCCCCACTGAGCAGAGAGCCCAATGCAGGGCTCGATCCCAGGACCCTGAGATCATGACCTGAGCCGAAGGCAGAGGCTTTAACCCACCAGCCACCCAGGCGCCCCATTTTTCTTTCTTTTTTAATCTCCGTACCAACATGGGGCTCAAAATCACAACCCCGAGCTCAAGGGTCGCACGCTCCACTGACTGATGCAGCCAGGCACCTCAAGCATCGTTACTGAAAGTATTTTAGAGTTTGTGTTTGAGGTGCTTGTGTGGCGAATTAGGGGAGATGTTTAAATCAGCAGACAGAAATGCAGCTCAGGAGAGCCACTGGGCAGAGGCGAGGTGCTTCAGAACCATCGTTCTTTCATTCTTCACAGTGGCCTTGCGACACAGGCAGGAAGAGAACAAACAGGCTCAGAGAAGTTATGACATTCAAACCCAGGTTACCCAGTTGGGAAGAGGTGGTGTCAGGACAAACTCCTGTCCTTTGATTGGATCTGGTGTTCCTTCTAACACATGATGCTGTCAGAAGCAATGATATTGGTAAGTCTCTCTCTCCTTTAGTAGACAGGAAGCTTTTGGGGAGACTGAACTACATCTTAATGGTCTTTGAATGGCTAATATCGAGCACAGTGCCTTTTGCTCAACAACTGTTTGCCAATTTCTCTGGCAGTCACTGAAAGAGCTGGTGTCAATACTGTGGGGCTGGCTGAAATCCCCAAGGCACAAACCGCACACAGCAAAGAGAAGGCTGTTGTGAACTGAACTGTGGAACATCCCTACCTCAAGGGGACAGGGAAAAACAGGTGACGAATGGTCACAGATGCCACAGAACCAGGATGGCTAGTGCCAACCAAAGCAAGGCTGTGAGCGCCAAATGCTGTACAGACGTCAGGGGAGATGACCACGAATCAGAATACGCTTTAAAAGTCAGAAATTAACAAGTCAATTCAACCTTCAGACGCTGGAGGAACAGGTTAAACTGCGAGGAGTTGAAGTGCCCAGAGTAAGGAAGCGTAAGAAAATCGATGTTGACTATTCTGAAGGAGTTCGAGAGAGATACTGCTTATTTATTTTCTTTTACCACGAGCATCTATTAATTATTTTGGGAAGAAAATGTGACAGTTCAAAGATGTGCTAAGATTCAGGGGAAAAACTAGGATTTTGGAGCACGTTGGTAAGTAGCAGAAAAGCAGCCGGAAAGAGAAATTAAAGGAGGTGGAAGAACAGACGTAACTGACAAAATGAAATTCTGGCAGAAGCTAAGGAAACAGATGTAGGAAGATGGGGCACCCCCTGCAAACGAGGGACATCCAAGCACAGGGAAGAAGGAAAAGGAGGTAAGAGAGCAATTGTGAGCCTGGCCGTAGTCTGGTGAGAGATGAAAATGGAGCAAGCTCACACCAGGAGGTCCCAGTCCTTGCAGTCAAGGTAAGGCAAGGCTGATCCACTATGGTGGGGGACGTGGGGGTAGAACTGAAGGCTTCTAAAATGTAGAGACAGTCGGCAACAGCTGCGTGAGGAATGTGAGAGGATTTAGAAGGTGTGAGTAAAAATACTGCCGAGGCGGAAGGGCCTCCTCAAGATGAGAGAACAAATCTGTAATGACAGGTCAGTGATCAAATACCCCCAAATTATTCTAAACCACACTTTTAAAAGATAAAAAACATAAAAAACATGCAACTTTTTACCATAAAAAACATGTCAGATCACTGCTGGCTGGACTTGGTAGGGTAATGTAATCTTTTTAAAAAGCAACCTGGCAATACATACCAAGAGCCTGAAGCATGTGATCTCCTTGGACCTAATTCGTTTTCTAGGAATCTATCTTACGGTGACCTACAGGGACTCAGACAAAAATGGCTGTTGGCACAGTGGGGCAGCCCCGGGCAGCAGCAGGGACATGGGCCTCGGGCAGACTTGGGTTTGCATCCTGACGCTGCTGCCTGGCAACTGTGAAACTCTGCCTCACCTCTCTGAGCCTCAGTTTCCTAGTCTATAAGATGAAGAGGGCAGCAAGTAGATTTACAAGGCTGTTGTGAGAATTTGATTTAAGGCATGGAAGGCAAAGTAGAAGAGGGCAGCTGTTATGACTTAAAAGTCTGTAATAGATTCAAATACCCTATAACTGAATGGCTAAATAAATCATACCATAATCTGATAATGAAGCACTGTGTAGCCACTAAGAGTGAAACTTCCAAAGAACTTTAGAAATATTTCAGTCTATAGAATTACTTACTCATCATCTGGAGTGAGCTGGACAGGTTCATTAGTAAACTGAGAATCGAAGTTGTCCAAACCAAATTCCCCAGAAATATTTGGTTTAAAGGGAGGTACCACCTGCTTTTGCTCCATCTAGAAAAGACACATTAGATGACAGCTCAAGCCTACGTTCCCAGAAAAATTCCACCTCTACATTTCTCCTCTGCCCTCAGATGCCTCCTCGTCCTATCCCAGTGTGTTCTTAGCAATGGCTCTACAGTATTCACAAGGATGGAAATCATTTACAAAACTGAACACTGATGCAGGCCTTACTAATATTACAACAACCTGGTCCATTCAATTAATATTCCAAGCTGTTGCTGTTTTAAAAGCTTTTTAAAAAGCACTTTAGAGAGTGGTTTTAAGTTACTGAAGCTGGGATATATTTGTTTTTCAACATTCTTTCAAGATAATAAAATTTGGCCCAAGATAATAATGAAACCAAACATAGAAAACAATGAAAATTTACATACCATATCCCAATCAACATTTCGAAAGAATGGGTGTCCCTGAATATCAGCAAATCCTGTTTGTGGATGACAACCTAATCGTTCCTTAGGGTCCTATGGTGGGAAGAAATGTTTCAAGAAGTGAGTGGATATCATGCTTTAGAATAAATCATCTTGTGACCTGGGTTTCGTGTCTATTATATGATACTTCCATTTCTGAAATCAGTATGGCCTACCTTTCATTTATATGTAATATAATACTAGACTTAAATGAGCATCTGAAGCTTGTGACAAGATTTCCTTGTGGCTCTCTTCAGCTATCATGTGATTCTAGTGGACATAGGTCCACTCCTTGCTGAAGAAAAAGGGAGGAAAGAGCACCAGAATCATTTGAGTGGCTTCCTGATATTTCTTTGGCATAGGTTAGAGTGCTGATCAAAATATACAAAGCCCAAACTTCGCAAGTCTGTTCTTGGCTCATTTTAAAAGCCCTATGCCCAGGGTGCCTGGGTGACTCAGTGGGTTAAAGCCTCTGCCTTCAGCTCAGGTTATGATCCCGGGGTCCTGAGATCAAGCCCCACATCAGGCTCTCTGCTCAGTGGGGAGCCTGCTTCCTCCTCTCTCTCTGCCTGCCTCTCTGCCTACTTGTGATGTCTGCCTGTCAAATAAATAAGTAAATCTTAGAAAAAAAAAAAAGCCCTATGCCCAATTACAGCAACAAGCCAACATCTGTGTACAATAGTGACACAACCATTAGGTGAATCACTGTATTGAGAAGGGACTGCAAGTTATAAAAAGTCATGGCTTATTCATGACTGTGAATGAGGCCATGTTACCATTCTCCTTTCCAATAAAAGATATTTTATTTTGAATATTAAAACCTCTCACCTTCATTTTTCAGTGTGTTGACACTTAGATTTCCATTTTAAATCTTTCTTCATATAAAGTACTCAAAAGCCTCAATTTCTTATTTTATTAAAATTCGTCATTATCTTATCTACATGTACCTGAGAAGGTAAGCGCACATCAACCTACTTTCTAACCTACAATTTATTTAAAGTAAGATTTACGATTTGCCAAGATCGCTGTGATACAGTAAGAAGCATATCTGGGGTCTGTCCCAGGTTCCTGACGCAGAGCTCCTAAAACCCTTGTAATTTCCTGAGTCTCAGAAGTGTCGTTTTTCATAACAAATCCCTTTTGATTATACCTTAGTTTATGCTAATAAGGTGACACTTGGCGGGCCTGTCATAGCTTAAGGATGGGATCTGGTTGCCAGAGGAACCAACCATGTGATTCAGCCTCCTTTTCAGAGGGGCTGGAAATGGAGTTCAATCCCCACTGGCCAGTGATTTAATCAGTCATGCTGAATGTCACGGAACCGCCACAAAACCCTCTGAACCCTTGGGCTTGGAGAGCTCCTGGGTTGGTGAACATCGATGCGCTGTGAGGGTGGTGCACCCCAACTCCACAGGGACAGAAGCTCCCGTGCTTTCAGGATCCTTCTGGACCTCACCTTGTGTATCTTGTCATCTGGTTGTGCACTGTATCCTTTATAACAAACTAGTGATGGTAAGAAAACTATTTCCCAGAGTTCTGTGAGCCATTCCAGCAAATTCTCAAACCTGAAGTGGGAGGGTTGTGGGAACCCCCAACTTTGCATCCAAGTCACACAGAAGTGTGGGTGCTCAGTACTTGTGACTGGCATCACAAGTGAAGTGAAGACAGTCTTGTGAGCCTGAGCCCCTTAAACCCCTGGAATCTGACGTTAACTCTGGGCAGTTAGTGCCCCCAAAAATGAATTGTGGGATACCCAGTATGTCTGGAGAGCTGGAGAATTGGTTGTTGGTGTGGGGAAAAACCTACACATTTGGTGTTAGAAGTGTTGTGAGCAAAAACTGTTCAGGATCATAATCTTAGATCCCAAAACTCGTCTAGGCTACCAACAACAACAAATAATTGAATGGTCTTCAGACTTTTAAAGACCAATGATAGCACTTCATTTCTTCTGAATTTTATCTTGGGCTTTTGACATGATCATCTGTAGGGAATACTACTGCCAAGTGAGTAATAACTCAAAGAAAACTGAGTACTGGAGCTATGAGTACCACTGAGGCTATCCCCAAAGATTGTAATTTTTTTCTAACTGTGTACATGATATATATCATTTACTTAAAAACACCATATGTAATATATAGCTGGGGGTGAATTACATTGCCAAAATGGAAAGGACAACTCATCTCACCATCTAACGCTGTCAAATTACTCTTTGGTGAAGAGACAAATTCCAGACCTAACTGAAAAAAATCACATACTCTGATGTTTTGGAATGTTACACTGCCTGAACCTCTACTTACAGTTTCATTTACATACAGATAAACCACTAAAGATTGGTATATGCGATTTATACCTTGTTGAGAAAACTCTTCAGGACACTTGCAGCTTTTACAGATAGAGAACGTGGTATGCGTATTTGCTTTTCCAAAATAACTAGAAAGACAAAATTATGGCATTATATATTTAGCTTTTACATGGCTTCAATCTTTACATTTTTGTTACAAGGAACATAAGGCACTCTAGCAGAAAAAATAAGACATGACATGTATTACTTTGGTATTTGCTTGTTTGTATCCAGTTCGATTATTTGTATTTCCAATTGTGGGCCCCCTTTTTTCACCTTTTGATTCTCTTACATTCTTGGTACCCTACTTTTTCTCCATTATTGTTCTTGGACTTATGGACTCACCCTCAGGGTGTATGTGAAAAAACTGTCCTCTCTAGCCACAGGATTCCCTCCTCAAATCTCTATGATACACAATCTAAAGGAACCTCTTTGTTTTCTTTTTGAGTATGAGAAAGTAGCTGGCAAATGGACTGAAGGTAGAGAGGTAGGAAGATGTATCTTTTAAAAAAATTGAAGACTCACATATTAAGAGGTACACTGTCCAAATTATTTTCCTCTTTCTTACTCAAAGTAAAAATGTGAGCCACCCTCATTCATGCTCTAGAACAGGTTATTCATGGAGAATCTCTATAAAATACTGTAAATTACCTTGGAAGAGATAATCCTCTGTGTTTTGATCAGGGTTATCAGAGCTTCCAACAATATCAAATGGAGATCTTCCTGCCATCATCTCAAACATTAGTACTCCAAGGGCCCACCAGTCGACACTGAAACCTTCAAAAAAGAAATTCTTTGAAGTAACAAATGATCTCTTCTGCATTCCTGAAAGTCAGTAACTTGAGATTCATTCTATTATATAATGAAAAAATAAACATAATGAAAAACTAAACTCTAAAATGCATTATAGGCAATGGCGATTATGGGAATAATTCAGTTATCAAAAAGGGGAGGTACCAAAAAGATAGCTTTAAAAATGTAATATTGGAAGGACACCTGGGTGGCTCATTCATTTAAGCACCTGGCTCTTGGTTTCAGCTCAGGTCACGATCTCAGGGTCATGGGTTTGATCCCTGTTGTCAGGTCCCGGCTCAGTGCAGTCTGCTTGGGATTCTTTCCCTCTTCCTCTCCCTGTGCATCCACCCCTACCCCTACCTGCATAGGCTCTCTCTCACTCTCCCTAAAATAAGTAAATAAAATCTTTAAAAATAAATAAATATTGGAAATGAAACAAAAGTTTCTTTTCTCAAGTATGCCTGTAATTTCAGACTCATGATCTGTTTCTAACATGTTGTTTTTGAGGATATAATTAAATTGTACTAGAGAATAACTTTCCTTGGCCTGAAACCTGATTTTCTGCTAGCTGATTAAAGATCCTTGAAGGACCTTGGAATCAGATTATGAGCAGCTGTCAGAAGTACCCATCCTCCTTTCATCTGCTGAAATCAGAGGGTCAGAACCCAAGAAGTCAAATGTATGCTTAAGATAAATATATCCTCTGGTTCCTGACAAGCAGTCAATCTTTCCCTCATTTTTCAGATTCCTGGAAGAAACATCCCAGGAAATAAAAACAATCTTCTAGGGGTTTGTGACTCTGGAGTCACATGGCTAAAATTTAAATCCCTACTCTGCCACTTTCTAGCTGTAGGACCTTGGGCAAGTTATTTAAACTTTCTCTAAAATGGGAATTAAGCAATGCTTTCCTCCCAGGATTTTTGACAGACTTAATTAATATGTATAAACTGCTTATATTAGTACCTAATACTTTTAGTGCTGCCCTTAATAAAATATTATTCAAATCTGTACCTTCAAATACTGGTAAGGTCCCACTGTCTCTGATTTCATAGTTCAGGGTTTTCATGTAGGTTTTAAAGTTTATATTAATAAGATTAGCATTTAAATACTATAGTATAATACAATGCAATTGGTACCACATTTAACCACCCATCTAGTACACAACTAAAATGCCACCTATTTCTTTATTACCATAATCTTCTCCTCTTAAAATTTCAGGAGCAATGTAATTGGGAGTACCACAAAAAGTGCTGGTTGTATCTCCTGGCCGTAATCCTTCCTTTTATAGAAAAAAGAAAAAAAAAAAAAAAAAAAAAAAAAAAAAGAAATGATATAGTAAGATAGAAAATTATCTTCTAAATTCATCTCTTTTATTTCATCATCATATAAACTCAGCATCTATGGTAATATATTAAGCTTAAATAAAATACCACTAGCACAGTTGTCCATATTATTAAAATCACAGGTTGCCATTAAATAGCTTAAAGAAAACCTGTCCTCATTAGCTGTTGGTAGAGTTCAGTTAAGATAAAAGTTGCATTTGAGGGATGCCTGGGTGGCTCAGTCATTAAGCGTCTACCTTGGGCTCAGGTCATGATCCCAGGGTCCTGGGACTAACCCCGCATTGGGCTAAACTGATAATATAATCTCCAATCATGATAGGTGATTTTAACACATCTCTATCAGAAAATGATAAATGATACAGACAAAAAAAATTTAGTAAGCAGAAAAAGATTTAGATAAAAGCCAGAGCTAAATATGATATAGAGTATGTGTAATCTATGTGCATGTGAGGAAGAGAGGGAGGAGGGAAAGAGAGAGGATGTGAAACAGAGACGCCTTGCATACAAACAAGATATTATATATCCTTTTTTTTTTTGAAGATTTTATTTATTATTTGACAGAGATGGAGAGAGAGAGAGAGAGCACAAGTAGGCAGAGCAGCAGGGAAAGGGAGAATCAGACTCTCCACTGAGCAGGAGCCTGATGCGGGGCTTGATCCCAGGACCCTGGGATCATGACCCGATCCAAAGGCAGCCGCTTAACCAACTGAGCCACCCAGGCGCCCCTATATATTCTTTTTTAAGTACATGTGGGATACTGATCAAATACTAAGTCACAAAGGAAACCTCAATATATTTTCAAAGAATATGTATCATTTAGACCATTTGCTAGCCACGGCAATTAAATAAGAAATTAAAAAAAAAAAAAAGATAGTTTAAAAACAAGCTAGGGGCACCTGGGTGGCTCAGCGGGTTAAAGCCTCTGCCTTCAGCTCAGGTCATGATCCCAGAGTCCTGGGATCGAGCCCCGCATAGGACTCTCTACTCACTGGGGAGCGTGCTTCCCTTCCTCTCTCTCTGCCTGCCTCTCTGCCTACTTGCGATCTCTTTCTGTAAAATAAATAAATAAAATCTTTAAAAAAATAAAAACAAGCTAAATAATACTAAATATACAATTAAGCAAGCAAGAGAAAGACAATTCATTTTTGTGAGTTTCATTGTTCAAGTAATGCATGCCCATTATAGTAACTTAAAAAATATGTAAAAGTGAACAAAATAAATGTGTAATGCTACATAACAGAACAACACATATAGAATTAGACAATGCTATACTTTGGATCTTTATTTAATGTTACATTATAAACATTTTACATGGTCATGAACTTCTGGTAAACATTTTAATTACTTCACAATGCTCTGTTCTGTGGTCATGCCATAATTTCCCTAATCATTGTTTTTACCTGTGGCCACTTAGATTATTTATAATATTTTTCACGAACTACAATAAAAAAACTTGGCCACAAACTTTTCCTCATAGACCAAAATATGTACTCAGAATATCGCAGAGGCAGAAGTACTAGACAGGAGAGCATGGCTGTACATCTTTAAGAATCCTGATATATCCCCTGTTTTCCACAAGATTGTAACAATGCATATACTCACCAATGATACAGGAGAATACCTGTTTCTTTAAACTCTTGTAAGTAGAGTATTATAATTTTAAAAACCAGTATCTGGCATGCAAAAATTAAGTCTCATTATTGTTTTAATATGTACACTTTATAACAAGGTTAGCATTCTTCATAGTTTTGTTGTTGACTTTTATGTTATTGTCATTTTTCTTTTGAAATAAGAAAAAAATCCACTGGGGAAAAAGTGATCGAGAGGGGTTTCTGGGTGGCTCAGTGGTTCAGCATCTGCCTTCAGCTTATGTCATGATCCCAGAGTCCTGGGATTGAGCTGTGTTGGGCTACCTGCTCAGGAGAGCGTCTGCTGCTCCTTCTCCCTCTGCCCTCCCCCATCTCATGCTCTTCCTCTAAAGAAATCTCTAACCAAATCTTTAAAAAAAAAAAAGGTGACAGAGATGAAAAAGGTATCACAAATCTCAGTGATGGGTACATAGGGGTTTGCCTACTAAATCTCTACTTGTTTATGACTAAAGATTTGTGTGATAGAAAAATTTAAGGAAACAAATTTAATATAAGAAAAGATAAATGCCTGAGTTTTATACCTAAAAGCAAAAGTACTTTAGATAAAGACTTTCTTTTCTAGTGTTGCCGAACAGATAATAAGGTCAAATCTTCAATACTATTAGAGTGTCTTACTTAATGTTAACATTTAAAGAATCTCCAAGCTCTGGAGGCATTTCCCTTGGGTGAATAGGAGAGTATAATTTACATATTTACATGCTTGTTGCTATATTACTGTGTGAGGATAATTCTGTCCCAGCTACTTTAACAAGGAGAGTAGCTCCCTACACATTTTGTGGAAAAACACTGGACCCTTAAATGAAACACTTTTACAGAAAGAATAAAATACCAAGAAATAAAGGACATGTCCTGAGAGTAACTGAAATTCTTATTTTGTTCTACCATACTTCATGTCAGATATTTAAACGACAGATTTCCTGGTAAAATCCTGAATGCATCACCAAGAGTTACAACTAAATGGCAAAAACTGGAGGTTGACATGCAAGTAGTTATGTTAAAAAGTCACAGGATTGCAGACAATTTTTATTTCCAAATTTTCTTCTGTAGTATCACAACATTCAAGATAAAATGCTACAGACAATAAAAAGAAATTAACTCTTATTATAGCGCATATAGCACTCACAGAAAATACGGAATTTTGTAAATGGTTAGAAAGTATGTATGTATGTCCTTGTGCTAAAATCCCAAAAAGCATCCCAAAGTAGCAGTCATTCCCTCAATTTTTAAAATATTGGTCTTTTAACAAAAGAATTTCATGAGCTGCTGAGACCTTCTGATTAACTAGAAATTTCCCTCACCTTACACATGCCGTAGTCAGTGAGTTTAATGTGTCCTTCTGAGTCCAGCAATACATTGTCCAATTTCAAATCTCTATAAATTATCCCTCGTTCATGAAGGTAATTTAATGCTAGACTGATTTCTGCAGAGTAAAATCTAAAATGAAAAATAACTCATTTGATTCAAATTTTTAAATTGTTTTAAGTTTCTAGAAGTCCTACTCCCAATTGCAAATGAAAACACCAAAATTATGTCAGAAGATTTTTTTCTCCCAATGTTTTTAGAAATAATACCAAAACACAAATTGAAGTACTGCTTTAAAATATCTGAGCCCAAAACACAGTTATAAAAGTTCCAGTCTACGTTAAAGTCATAAAATTTTTAATTTGCAAGTCTCAGACAGAAGCTCTTAATCTGGGTCCTTGGCTGGACTTCGGGCAGTCCACACGGCTACAACCAGAGCACAGTTGTATGTATGTGTACTTGTACATCTTCTATAGGATTTCCACAGCTATCACCACTTCTCAAAGAGACAAATGATCTCCCCAAATGCTAAGAATCACTGATTGGTCTAGAATAGAAAAAATGCTATTAAGTCCTACTCAAACTACTCAAAATCCATACCAAAATTCTAGAGAGAGAATTAAAATAAAGTCTTCTACAACCATGCCATTTAATATTAAAGAGCTTTTTAGATCTGCCACTAACCCATTGGTGGAGAACCAGAACTTTTGACCTGCATAATGAAAACGAAACACCCAAGTTGGTTTACGGCTACTTTGGCAGGCGAGAATTCTACCACTGAACCACCAATGCTATTTACGGCTACTTTGGTGAATGTTACCATGATTATGTTTGGAGGTGCATAACACATACCTTCTCAGCTACTTAATTCTATGCACAAAGATCTTGAGCTTTTATTTTGTAATCTGGTTCCCAGAAAAGGATGAAATAAAACCAGAACTGGCACTTGAATACAGTAAAAACTACTTCCCCCAAGTCCAACTGAACAAATAAGGAACAAATACAAGCTAAGGTCACAATCAGAAATATCATTTGTGGCTTTGCTATGAAGGGTGATCATTTAATAAAGACTAAAGAGAGGAAATGAACATACAGGAAATTAACACAACAAAACACAGTTTGGCCCAAGATTAGATTAGTACAATTTCTACCTTCTTACAAAATTGAAGGATACCCTCTCTTTTTGATAAGAAATAATCAATGTCCTAACAAGATTTTCACTGAACAAGTATTTATAAAAATACAATCTTTAACCTTTATCACATGCCTATGCAGACTCATATGCTTCATTTTGGCCTTTTATGGACCACTAATGGCACAGATGAATTAGGCTTATCCAAGGCCATGATCCTTCCCCACCTAATTCCTCCAAAACATGGCACAGAAGAATTAAACTTATCCAAGGCCATAATCCTTCCCCACCTAATTCCTCCAACATATAAGCAATTTATAATCTTATATAATAATATCAAATTAAAGACACAAAATAAATAAATAAATAAATAATATTTAATGATCTTTTATTTATCAACAGGTATGTGACCAGAGGAAAAAAAAAAAGCCAAAGGCAGAACAATTCAGAAATTACAATTATAGGAAGAATTACATAATAGCTTATAAGAAATTGTTTTATTACTCTCAAGTATATACAAATAATAATCAATGAAAAACTGTCAGAGAGCACTGCAAACCTTAGATGAGTGTTTATAAATTCATCAATTGCTTTAATTGTGGATATTGAATAGACAAGGTATTTTAAAATAACTGGGTTTAGTAAACTAAAGGCTCCCCCTTTAACACTGTTTATACTTTTCAACTGCTTATATTAATATGTATATAATGTTACATATAATTTATATATTATAATGTAAACTAACTTGTAGCTTAGCCCCTACATGACTTACAAAAAACTAACTAGCATCAAAATACATGATTTATCTACTCTTTTCAACCAGTGGCACATAAAAAGTCCCACAGCATTCCCTCCCCACAACATTCCCCACCTTCCCACCCCCCTCCCACCAGCCCCACCTCCAGCAAAAATCTAACACGAACAGTACACATCTACCTGGCATGTTCTTCAGGAAGTTTTCTTTGTCGCTGCATATGAAACATTAGATCTCCTCCATTTACATACTCTATGACAAAGAACAATCTAAAACAGAGAAACAAATGAACATGGGGCAGGGGGAAGAGAGGCAAACCAAGAAACGGACTCTTAACTCTAGAGAACAAACTGATGGTTACTAGAGGGGAGGTGGGCAGAGGCAGAGGTGGTGGGGATTAAGGAGGGTACTTTCAAGGAGCAACAGGTGTTGTATGAAAGTATTACTACACTATACTGTACACCCGAAACTAATATTACACTGTATGTTAACTAACTGGAATTTAAATAAAAACCTGGAGAGAAAAAAAGTATTTTTTTTAAGATTCTTTATTTACTTCTTTGACAGAGAGATAGAGAGCACAAGTAGGCAGAGTAGCAGGTAGAGGGAGAAGGAGAAGCAGACTCCCCACTGAGCAGGGAGCCCGACATTAGGGTCAATCCCAGGACCCTGGGACCGTGACCCAAGCCGAAAGCAGACACTTAACCGACTGAGCCACCCAGGAGCCCCAAAAGTATTTTTTAATTTAAAAAAAAAAAAAAAGGAAAAGAAATAATAAGAAATAATCAGCAGGGTTTAAGTCTAGGAACTTTACATGACAGCAGGCTTAAAAAAATAAATAAACAACAGTAGAGAGCACATGAAACCAAGATTCAAAATAAGGCAGTGCCATTTTGCATTTTAAACACTACAAAGACCAGTTACAACATAGCATTCTATAGATTTACCCTTAACAAACATTCCAGGAATTAGGTAGAAACAAAGGGTAGTTGGAATAGAAAGCTGTTTAATCACAGAAGATACAAGAAAGTAAACCAGCACAGTTGTGTAAACTCCTTCTTCTATTTGAAAATAGTACCACTAGCTATCCAGAGCTTCTCACTCTCACCCCAGTTTTAGCATTTGCAAGGTAAGTCATTTTCAACTGTCACTTACGGTAATGAAGTTAGGATTTCTCCCTCTAGCTAAATTCTAGGAAACTTTAAGAACTAGAACTAGACTCTTGGAGATATTTATGACCTGGCCTTTTTTTTTTTTTTGGCCTAAAGCAGGTAATTTCCTAATGCCCATCCAGTATTAAAATGGTATCACTGGGGGCACCTAGGTGGTTCAGTGGGTTAAAGCCTCTGCCTTCGGCTCAGGTCGTGATCCCAGGGTCCTGGGATCAAGCCCTGCATTGGGCTCTCTGCTCAGCAGGGAGCCTGCTTCCCTTCCTCTCTCTGCCTGCCTCTCTGCCTACTTGTGATCTCTCTCTGTCAAATAAATAAATAAAATTTTTTAAAAAATGGTATCACTGATTGGACTTTGGGTAGTAGGAAATTTTAAGCATAGTACTGTTGTGTCCATCTCCATGTCTTCCACTTCCGGCTTATAGTAGAAAGCAGTTCTCATTGTGTAAAGCCCAGCAATCATCCCATTATCTTTTAAACTTACCTGCTTTCTGTCTGAAAGCAAGAATGCAGCCCAACAAGAAAAGGATGATTGGATGCCTGTTCAAAGACGTGCTTCTCTGTCTGTACCCAATCAATATCCTATTTCAAAATATGAAAGAAATCTATGTCAAACTGAATTATAATTAAAACTATGATAAATTTGTTCTTAGTAATTCAATTACCATAAATGTAATTAGTAACTAGGCTAAACATCAAAAGCACTGATAATCATGAAACAAGAGCTTACATACAAAGAGAAAACACCACCAATAAATCTTTCAATATTATGAAATGGTCTATGAAAACTTTTACAAGGTTCCAGTACTTTCCCTTGATAATAATACGGTTTATTTTGATTTTTTAAAAATCTAGTAATCATCATATTACCTTAAATCCATCTTATGTAATCTGTCTGAAGCATTTATTTAGAATAGACTAAAATTTAAGACACAAACATTGAGGTTTTCTCTGAAATAGAACACTCAATCCAATTTAACAGTTCAGAAATAATAAATCATTGTACTTACCTCATCATCATTGACCAGCTCTTTTTTCACAACTTTCATTGCATAAATACGATCTGTTTTTTTTAATCGCACCAACAGTACTTTGGCATAACTTCCTCTGCCTATTACCCGAAGCAAATCAAAGTCCTGAAGACCTAAACTGGATGAAGCTTTGCCACTTTCCCTGGTATTCATTGCCTGTCAAGAACATTTACATCAAAGAGTTATGCCTGGAGGAATTTTGTGTAATACGTTATATTTATAACACCTGGTTATACCTAAGATGATTTTAAAATATCTTCTAAATTCTTTTTTTTTTAATATCTTCTAAATTCTTAATAATTCTTTTCTTACATCATTCCAAATGATATAATTTAACTACGTAGGATTTAAAGACGTAGGATCAATTTAATTTAAAGACGTAGGATCAATTCATGAATTGAGGTCAAAGGGATAGTCACAGGAAGTTGAAATCTGAGAAGTGTTAAAGGATATCTTAAGATTCCATAAAATTTGGGTCTGGAGGCAATGAAGATACATGAACTTAAAAAATGACACTAACTTTGATGACCTGGAGATTAAAGGTACTACTGACAGAAAAACAAAGTGTGCACACAGGATAAGATTAACAGAGCTATTGAGATAATAGGCTTGGTTTTTCACCCTGAAGATACAAGCTACAATGGGATATCAAGATTAAAGAGTCTACTGGAAGCTTGATATATGACATCTGAACTAATGGGACGACAGAGACACTTTTAGAAGCTATAGACAGAAAACAAGCAGGAGACAGCTTAACTAGTGGAAAACATTTTTTTCTATACAGTACTAAGGCTCCTTTGGAATAACAAAATTAGCCTTATAATTCATTTACAACTGGAAAGAGGCTTCTGGTAATTTATAGAGAAGACTGGAAGATAATCTTTTTTAACATATCTGCAAAATCCTCCTGCATACAATCAACAGATGTACCCATAAGAATTTAGTATGAATTTTCTCAAGTGAAGAGTATCAAGAAAAGCAAAGAGCAAATTTTAAGAAAAACAAGCACAAATCAGAAAAAAAAAGTATTATGAAAACTGAAGAAGGAAAGTGATGTTTCAAGAAAAGGGTAGTTTACAAAAATCTAGAAATAAAAATCTGATGTGGTAACAAGGATAAAGAGGAGAGAAAGAAATCAGATTAGAGCAGATTAAGAAAGCATAGAATGTTAAGATGATAAGACAATCTACAGACTTTAAATGTGGTTAACTGGAAACTGTAAAAGAGAATGACATGGAACAAAAGCACAACACTCATAGAATCACAAGGCAGAAGCAGAAACCAGTGGTATGTCACCTTCAAAGGATCTAAAAAAATACCATGCTTATCTACAAAAATAGCCTTCAAAATGAAAGTGAAATAAAAACATTTTCAGACAATCATAAACTAAAGAAGTCCATCACTCGTAGCCTCTCACTAAATGAAATACTGAGTTCTTCAAGAAGAAAGAGAATCTCATGCGGAAGGACAGACATACAGGAAGGAATGCAGAACAAAAAGAATAAAATATGGACAAACCTAAATAAAGACTATTTAAAAGCACTAGTACAGAGGCGCCTGGGTGGCTCAGTAGGTTAGACATCTGCCTTCAGCTCAGGTCATGATCCTAATCAAATGACAGTTGTAGCTAAGCCAATATAAGACAAAGTAACTGTAGCCTACTGTGGTAGGCTGACTTTTAAGATGTCCCCCAATGATCCCCACCAGCTAGTATTCATGCCTTTGTGTTACCCCCTTCCCTTGAGTATGGGCTAGATGTAGTGACTTGCTTGTAACTAAAAAAATAATGCAATAGGATTGTATTAGGATTGCTTGTAACTAAAAAAAAAAGGCAATAGGATGTCACTTCTGAGATTAGGTTACAAAAGACTGAGTTCTGTTCTGCTAGCATTCACGCTCTCTGGATCTTACTGCTTTGATGAAATAAAGTAAGCTACTTTGTTGTAAGCTGCCTTATAGAGAGGCCCACATGGCAAGGACAGAATCCTGCCAACAATTAGGTAAGTATGGAAGCAGCTTCTTCCCCAGTCAAGCTTTGAGGTAATAGCAGTCCTTGCCAGCACCTTGACTATAGCCTGTATGTGATTCTGAGGCAAAGGACCCAGATAAGTCATGCTTGGATTCCTGACCCACAGAAACTATGACATTATAAATCTTGTTGTTTTAAGTCAGTGAATTTTGGGATTATTTGTTACATAGCAATTACCTAACATAAGAATTTTAATGCAAAAAGCATTACTAAAAACAGAAAGGGATATTTCATGATGAAAAAGCGTTAATCCAATAAAAGTATAATGATTCTAAATTTGTATGTATTCAATAACATGGCCTCAAAATATATAAAGCGAAAGCTAACAAAATAAACAAGAAACAGACATATCCAAAATGTAACCTTGTGGTTCAGAAAGAACAGTCAGTGAGGCAATAGAAATGGAATAATATTGTTAAGAATCTTGACCTAAATGACCTGTACAGAACACCATACTCAGTAACTACAAAACATACTCTATTAGAAAATATGTATGGAGGGGCGCCTGGGTAGTGGGTTAAAGCCTCTGCCTTCGGCTCAGGTCATGATCCCAGGGTCCTGGGATGGAGCCCCACATCGGGCTCTCTGCTCAGAAGGGAGCCTGCTTCCCCCCATCTCTCTGCCTGCCTCTCCGCCTACTTGTGATCTCTATCAAATAAATTAATAAAATCTTTTTTAAAAAATTTAAAAATTAAAAAAAATATGTATGGAACATATACCAATGTATATGTAACTTAGCCTTCAAGCAAATTTCAAAGAAATTCAAAGGACAGAGATCACACACAACGCATTTTCTGATTTATAGAGGAATTAAGTTAGAAGTTAAAAAATTTTCCAAAAAAAAATTTTTTTTCCAAATATGTAAAAACCAGTACACTTGAAAATAATGCTTTGACCAAAGAAGAAATCATAATAGAGATTAAGATATGTCTTAAAATGAATGACAAAAAAGCATAAGGAGACGGGAAAAACCAACACACTAGGATAGTAAATAAGCATTCAATAGAGAAGAGCCAAACGTTAATTCTCTGAAAAGACTAATAAATTGATACCCCCCCTGGCAAGAATGATGAAGAAAAAGGGAATGTACAACAAATTTTATTAGGAATAAAAAAGGATGTCATTTCATATTCTCAGAAATGGACAACTTCATGTCACTAAATCTGAGAATTTAGGCTCAACAAATTCCCAAGAATAACACAAACACAAGACAAAATAGAGATATCTAAATTATCCCAGATCTATTCAGACATAAACTAGAATTAAAATCCTTCCCACACTGGGGTGTCTGGGTGGCTCAGTGGGTTAAGCCTCTGCCTTTGGCTCAGGTCATGATCTCAGGGTCCTGGGATCAAATCCAGCATCGGGCTCTCTGCTCAGCAGGGAGCCTGCTTCTTCCTCTCTCTGCCTGCCTCTCCACCCACTTGTGATCCTTGTCAAGTAAATAAATAAAATCTTAAGAAAAAAAAAAATCCTGGGACGCCTGGGTGGCTTAGTTGGTTAAGTGGCTGCCTTCGGCTCAGGTCATGATGCTAGCGTCCTGGGATCAAGTCCCATATCGGGCTCCTTGCTCAGCAGTGAGTCTGCTTCTCCCTCTGCCTGCCACTCTGTCTGCCTGTGCTTGCTCCTGCACTCTCTATCTGACAAATAAATAAATAAAATCTTTAAAAAAAAAAAGAAAAAAAAATCCTTCCCACAAAGAAAACTGCAAACCCAGGATGCTTTTCTGATGAACTTTTTCAAATATATAAGAAATACTGCAGTCTTACAGGAATTCTTCCTAGGAATACAAAAAATTCCAAAAACATTTTATGATACCAAAACTTGACAATCCAATTTAAAACAGGGAAATTACAGGTCAATGACTCCCATTAATAACTAGAAGAAAAGGGACGCCTGGGTGGCTCAGCTGGTTAAGCAGCTGCCTTTGGCTCAGGTCATGATCCCAGCGTCCTGGGATCGAGTCCCACATCGGGCTCCTTGCTCGGCAGGGAGCCTGCTTCTCCCTCTGCCTCTGCCTACCACTCTGTCTGCCTGTGCTCTCTCTCTCTCTCTATAACAAATAAATAAAATCTAAAAAAAAAAAAAAATCTAGAAGAAAATAAAAAACAAAAACTAAACTAAATATTGGCAAATCAGATCCACCAATATATAAAAGAAATACATATCATGACACAGGGAGTTTATTCCAGAAGTGAAAAATAGGTTTAACAACTGAAAATTAATGAAGTTTACATAGGATCAACTCCATAAATGTCATAAAATGTTTTTGATAAAATTCAGTATCTTGTCATGATAAAGAGAAAAATCTTAGCAGACTAGAAACAGAGACAAACTCCCTCATTTTGATAAGGGATAGCTATAAAATAAAAACTTATAGCAAACATCAAACTTATTGATGAAATACTAGATTTCCTTTGAGATATAGAATAAGAGTCACCACTGGTCACTACTTTTTTTCAACATCATTTTGCTCATCTGTAGAGGCCCTTGCTAATTCAATAAGGTAAGAAAGCTACAAGTCTGTAAGATTTGAAAAGAAAGGAATGACATTGTTACTCATCGATAAGATGATCATACATATAGAAAATATAAAGGTATCTGTAAATAAGCTATCAGAATTAAGAGGTAAACTTAGCTAAGTTTCAGGATACTTAGGCAATCTAGGAAGGCAATTTAGGAAAAAAGCTTATTTCTAGATAACAGTATTAAACAGAAATATTGTTGTTATTTTTATGTTAATAACAAATAAATAATAAAAATAAATAAAAATTTAAAAATAAAGTTAATGTTACAGTATTAAACAGAAATACAGTATTAAGTAGAAAATTTTATTTTAAAATAACACCATTTACATCCAATACCTATAGTTCAAGGACTCTGAAAACTACAAAACATTGACAGACTTTAAACACCTAATAAGTGAAGGAATATATCATGCTCATAGTCTGAAGATTTCATACTGTAAAGATGTCACTTTTTCTGAAATGTATTGATCAGTTTGGTTTATTTGCTTGATTTTTGTGGAAACCAGCAAGCTGATTCTAAAATTTACATGGAAATGCAAAAAGCCAGGAAGAATAGCCAAGATAATCCCCAGGCAGCAAAGTAGACGAATTTTACTAGATAGACTTATTATAAAGCTATAGTGATCATGAAACACAATACCCAATGATAATAACAAAACAATGAAAAATAAGAGAGAATCCAAAATTAGATCATGTCATGAGCATATAACTGATGAAGAGATAGCTTTGCAGGGTAATTGGGGAAGGTATAGCCTTGTCAGTATCTCCAATAGCGTTGGGAAAAACAGATTTCACAAGGCCCAAAGGCAGGCACCTGGGTTGCTCAGTGGGTTAAGCCTCTGTCTTCGGCTCAGGTCATGATCTCAGTGTCCTGGGATCGAGCCCCAAATCGGGCTCTCTGCTCAGTGGGGAGCCTGCCTACCCCCCTCTCTCTGCCTGCCTTTCTGCCTACTTGTAATCTCTCTCTGTGTCAAAAAAAAAAAAAAAAAGCCCAAAAGCACTACCAAAAAGGAAAAGGTGAATGTATTTCACTACCTTAAAAATCAAGAACATCTATTCATCAAAAGATGCCATTAACAGAGTGAAAATACTAGCCATAGAGTGGGAGAATATATTTTCAATATATAACTGATAAAAGGCTAATAATGTCAAGAAATTACAAAGAACTCCTATAAATCAACACAACAAAGACCATTCATTTAAAAAAAAACAGACACCGGGGCACTTGGGTGGCTCAGTGGGTTAAGCCTCTGCTTATGTCATGTCCCCATGTCATGATCATGTCATGATCCCAGGGTCCTGGGATGGAGCCCCACATCAGGCTTTCTGCTCAGCAGGGAGCCTGCTTCCCTTCCTCTCTCTGCCTACTTGTGATCTCTCTCTGTCAAATAAATAAATAAAATCTTAATAAATAAATAAATAATAAAAAATTTTTTAAAAAGACACCTAACTAAAGATGATACCTAAATGGCCAATAAATATATGAAAAGTTGTGCAAGGAAATGCACATTAAAAAATATAATGAGAGGGACGCCTGGGTGGCTCAGTTAGTTAAGCAGCTGCCTTTGGCCCGGGTCATGATCCCAGTGTCCTGGGATGGAGTCCCACATCGGGCTCCTTGCTTGGCAGGGAGCCTGCTTCTCCCTCTGCCTCTGCCTGCCACTCTGTTTGCCTGTGCTCGCTCTCTCTCTCTCAACAAATAAATAAATAAAATCTTTAAAAAAAAATAAAAATATATAATGAGCTACCACTACACATTCAACAGATTCAGTAAAATTAAAAAGACCATACAAAGTGCTGACAAAGATTTGTGGAGCAATCAAACTCACACATTATTGGTGAATGTATAAAACAATACAGGTACTTTGCAAAACTGTTTGGAATTACCTACTAAAGTTCAGTTACATGTGACTCAGGAATTCCACTCTGAATTATATACCTAACAGAAATCTTTATATAAGTGTGCCAAACTACACTTATAAGAGTGTTCATAACAGTATATCATACCAATCCCAACTAGGGGGAATCAATAGTAGAACAGATAAATTGAAACAACAGTGAACATAAATGAAATACTACTACATGAAACATGACTGAATCCCACAAACACAATACTGAGCAAAAGAAGCCAGACACAGAAAAATACATACTGTATGAATCCATTCGTATAAAGTTTGGGGAAAAAGCAAAACTAATCTCTGGTGTTAAGACAGTGGTCACTTATAGTGAGGAGTGGGTGTTAGTGACTAGAAGAAAGTATATGAGCTTCTGGGATATTAGCAGATCCTATTTTCTGGTCAGGATGGTCATTACACAGTGTATGAAAACTCATTTAGCTATATAGTCATGATTTGCATACTTCACTGTATGATAAAAGTCTTAAAAAGGGGCGCCTGGGAGTCTGTCGTTAAGCATCTGCCTTCAGCTCAGGTCATGATCCCGGGGTCCTGGGATCAAGCCTGCAGTGGGCTCTCTGCTCATCAGGAAGCCTGCTTCTCCCTCTGCCTCTGCTGCTCCCCGACTTGTGTTCTCTCTCTGTCTCTCTCTTGGTAAAATAAATAAATGAAATCTTAAAAAACAAAACAAAAAAAACCTCTTAAAAAAAAAAAAGATGTGCAATTGACTGTTACTTATAAGAAAAAATATTAAAAAAATATTAAAGCTCTTGAGGATACAAGCAAATGAGTCTTTGGTAAACAACCAAACCAATAAATAACAATAAACAGAAACTCCAAAAAGAACAAAAAGCTGTAAAAGTATCAAGGATTGAAAAGAAAGAAATATTAGCAATTCATGGTGTCAGAAGAATAGAGAATTCATTCCTTATTATTAGGAATTTCCTCCTTTGAATGATTCATTCAACCTGTGAACAAAATATAGAAGATGTAGTTGTGGTTGCAGAACGGATCATAAACGTTAACAACCTTGGCAATGTAAAAATAAATATGCACATAAAACAGGAAAACTGGAAGAAAGAGGAATGGCTAAAGGAGAGTTAAGGTTATTGACTTACATAGAACAAAAAACTAAGCTATGAGATTAAATATGTAATCAACAGATGTACTTCAAGATAATGCAGGAGCAAAGGCAGTAGGTAGACAGAACAACACCGGCCATATACTGATAACTGTTTTACCTGGGTAATGGACACAGGGGCTTTGTTATACTACCCTGTTTACCTTTAATTATGTTTAAAATTTTCCATGATAAAAAGTTGGGGCTTTTTTAAAGGTAACAGAGAGTAAAACATAATGTACCTATCAAACACTGGAAAGAGAAGGGAAAAGGGGGAGGTACTGTGAACTAAACCTTTATGGCCTAAAATATATAAAGTTGGAAAACTGGAAAACTGAGTTATAAGTATTATAGGCACAACTAGAAATGATTAAAAAGAGTTGCCTCTCAGAAGTCAAAATGGGAGTGGAAGGTGTGTAACATGATAAATCTTTTATATTGTAAGCTTTTTTCCAAAAAAATTATCATTTTAATTAAAAACTTATTGCTTTAAAAGCTGATAAAATGTTTAATAGAAAAAATAGTAGCAGTCAAGATGCTCAATCATTTATAGTTTAAATAAATAATTAGCCCATAAAATGGAAGGATTTATAATGTGTCTTATCAATACTACCAAGTATTCTAAACCTCATTCTTTTTTTTTTTTAAGATTTTATTTATTTATTTGACAGAGAGAGATCACAAGTAGGCAGAGAGGCAGGCAGAGAGAGAGAGAGAGAGGAGGAAGCAGGCTCCCCGCTGAGCAGAGAGAGAGCCCGATGTGGGGCTTGATCCCAGAACCCTGAGATCATGACCCGAGCCGAAGGCAGAGGTCTTAACCCACTGAGCCACCCAGGCGACCCTCTAAACCTCATTCTTAATTATACTTTATAGGTTATGCTATCTTAAAAAGAAATAAGTTATCCCTGTATGCCATTGAATTTTATTTTCTCCTGTTAAAAAAAGAACTTATCTCATGAAATTTAAATGAAATGAATAATTAGATTAAATCAGAATAAAACTCTAGCATCATTAAACATTATTTCTGCATTTTTACCATTATGATTTAAAAATCTAAGCAAGTTAGTTGTCATATTTTTTAACTGTCGAGTCTTATTAAAAAGCTGATGATGTAATATACAATAAAACTAATTATCTTACCTCCTTTTCTTCACCAACTTGGTCCAAACTCTCATGACTTGAAGGATTATATGGAATTACTGAAAACCCAATCCCAAACATGGGGGAAAAAAAAGAAAAAGGAGAAAACATAGCACCCATTAACTGAGTTTGACTTAAAATGTTTTCATGATTTGATTTAAGTTTTTATTTCAGAATAAGTCTGCATTATTTAAAATTGAGTATCTGTCCTACTAGTAATAAACTATATGTATTTGACTTAAATCCTAATCTTTAATGAGAGTGGAGAGCCAGAACCAACTGCAACCAAGTACTGATTTTAGCAAATATTTTTGGCATTTTAAAAATATTTCTCTTCTTCACAAATTAATCAGTTCCTTCTATAAGGGTGACTCCATAAACCTTATTCAATTATTTCAGTATGACTAAGGCACAGAATTAGGGGGCGTTTGGTTTTTACTCCCCACTTCCTTCATATTTAAAATGTTCCTAACTACCATACCACACAGGTCAAGTAAAGAACTGACAAAGATTGAACTCTAGGTTTCTATTCCTGAAAGCTACTTCAGGCCACCAAAAAAAAAAAAAAAAAAAAAAAAGCCCACGTTTCATATAAGCAGCTTCTTGTATGAACAAGAAAGTACATTCTGTCCTTCCAGAAAAACTCCCTCACCTTCCCTTCTTGATTCATCCAAGATCAGTATGCTCTGTCCAATTAATTGCTCTCTAAATTTGGCAGATACATATTTAAGGTTCTGTAAGATCACATGATCTTGTTTGAATTTTCTATACTGTATCTTTTTCATAATTTCTACTTCTGATAATAAAGCTTTTAATAAAAACAGATCACCTGAAGAGTCAACATGACCCACAAAAAGAAGTGAGTGTTTTCATTATTGAAAAAGCTAGGTTGCTCAATTAAAAAAAAGTCTCAGAAAAAATTTATCTGAATCAGAGGAAAGAGTCCTTTAGTGTAGTTTACATAGTTGTCTTCTTAAAATGCCAAAGGTATATGTTAAATATTTCGACTGAGAGTACCACTGCAAAACGGGGCTAACTTTTATTTGGGAAGAACATAAATAGTTTCAAGTTTAAGTTCAAGAGTCACCTAAAGAAGTCTTTAAATGAAAAAAAAAAAAAGAAGTCTTTAAATGATACTTGCTGATGAATGACAGTTCCTGCCAGTGTCATTCTTACCTGTCTGTGCATGGTCTGAATGCATGGATGACTGGTCCATGGGCATCAATGGTTCCTACAAACATTTCCAAAGATACAGTAACTTAGCAGGTTCTTTCTAAATCCCAATAACACTATAAATTCAGAAACATTGTTTCAACGAGACACAGCATATTAAAGTTTAAACTTGAAAGAATAGAACTTCATATGTGAAAACTGCATTACTATGTTTAATTATATGAAACCATGCAGTATTCCTGTGAATGAGATAACACTAGTCACATTTCACAGATAACAGAAGAAACAGAAAACTAACTTCAGACCATCAATTAGAAATCAAATTGAACTTCTATCTACTTTGATTTGTGTCTCTTCTATACTATTCTTCCTTTGAGCTCCACACATTCACTTTACATCTTTGGCAAAGGGAGCCTCTAGTCCTTAAGTTCCTTAGTTGAGTCCGAAGATGAGTCTATAAATCTAAAATTTTGTGGGTTTCCCATTTTTCCGAAGATTCTCAAAGGTGCCAGTGACCCAAATAAGGAAAAGCAATACATTCTAGAAACTGACTTAAAAAACTCACTGCCCATAACATCAGGAAAAATGTTAATTCAAACCAAAATGTTCTAATTCATTAATCTTGGACCCAGGTTTAACAAATACCAACAAGAAAGGGTAAAGTTGAGGGGCGCCTGGGTGGCTCAGTGGGTTGAGCCTCTGCCTTCGGCTCGGGTCATGGTCTCAGGGTCCTGGGATCGAGCCCCGCATCGGGCTCTCTGCTTGGCGGGGAGCCTGCTTCCCCCCCACTCTCTCTGCCTGCCTCTCTGCCTACTTGTGATCTCTGTCAAATAAATAAAAACTAAAAACAAAAGGCTCAACAAAAAAAAAAAAAAAAAAAAAA